>OMMV01174486.1:0-10891 GCA_900302635.1 Chatrabus melanurus | reverse complement strand
AAGGAATATCTGCGGGCTGCAGGACCACCTACAGTTCTGGATGCAGACACCATGTCTCGGGTGCACACATAAAATACAGTGCCGCGTGGCAACAATAAAAAAATAAATAAATAAAACATGAGGTCGCTGGACTGAGTTGTTTGGCGATGCCGATGTCTTTGCAGGAGAACGAAATTCCAAGTCTTTAGGGTCCTGATGCTTCCTGTCTTACAATATGGTTGTGAGCCTTGGACACTAACCAGTGACCTATGGCAGAGACTGGATGGACCTACCCAGGATCCTTGGGTACCGCTGGAATGACTTTGTGTCAAACGTGCGGTTACTTAGGGAGACTAAGATGAGGAGTATCACTTATATAGTAAGGGAGCATCAGCTTCGACATTTTGGCCATGTGACGCATTTGAGTGTTTAGGACCCCAGTGGCTGGAGAAGGCCAAGGGGACGCCCACACTTCACTTGGCTGCAGCAGATAGATGGTTATTTTAGAGATGTGGGCATGGACCGGTTGTCTACCTGGGTGGTTGCCATCCAGGAACCAGCATGGTCCCGTGGTGTCATGGATGCGGCAAAGCATGGCATCAGTGCATGCTCCCAGACTTGACTTGACTTTCTTAGGTTGGTTTATCCCAGTGGGATAAGGAGTTGGCCGACCAATATGTAGACCTGGTTCAATTCTCTGCCATGCTGCCTGTTCACGTCTTTGGACAAAACACTTCATCTGCATTGTCCCAGTCCACCCAGCCTTGGCCGGGGAAGTAACCTGTGATGGACTGGTGTCCCAGGGAGTCGCAGACTCTCATCCACTTCACGCTACGTGATACGGGGCACCAATCTTTTTGTTTGTTGTTCGCAGAATTACACCACAGATAATGAACTAATTTTAATGAAACATGGTGGAGAGGTGGGCCACGGGCCAAGGAAGAACCCATTAGGTTTTGAAACAGATCTGGATCAAGGGGTGGATCCCCACTTTGATCCTTAAACCTGGACTTTTTTCCTGATCAAAGTATCAAAGACTAGTAATGATGATTTCAAAAGTCATGATAAGGATCAAAGTTCAATGATCGGAATCAAACAGTGGTAATCTGGAACAAAGCACAACGCCCACAATCAAATGATAGGATCGATCAGATCAAAGTTCAGCTATCAGGATCAAAGATCAGCAATCAGGATTTCAAAGATCACTTATCAGGCCAAAAGTTCAGCCATGGGAATCAAACATTAGTAATCTGGAACAAAGTTCAATGCTCACAATCAAAGGTTAAGGTCAGGATCAATGCTTATCAATCAGATCAAAGTTTAGCTATTGGGGCATTGGAGCATATCCCAGCATGCACCCCTGGACAAATCGCCAGTCTACAGTAGCAGATCATGATGTACAAATGCTGCTCATAATCGGACTGCAGGTTTCTGAACAGCATCAGAGTTTCAGACGCTCTCTGGGTTTGCACAGCGGGACATAAGGCTGCCGTGACAGTGACAGTATATAAAAGCACAGCGGGGGATGGGAGGTTTAATGTGGAGGGGAGCTGCCCAGATGCCACTCGGCTCCCTCTGTCATCAATTTTAAGGAATCCTGCAGAATTACTGCTGATTTCAGGCAAAACTCTTTCACTGACCGTGCTTTCCCTCTGCACCTACTGAGTCAGAAATATGGTAAATGTCTCTTTTTTTGTGAAACTGAATGTGATCATATGTTACTCATCCTACACTGAACAAAAAACACAAATTGTATAGATGACAGTAACGTCATGGGACTTCTTTAAAGGAGAAAATAACTTGAGGCAGCTGTTTTTTTGTTTTTTTTTACCTCTGTTGACAAGCTGATGTTATCTCTACCAACATGATCACCTGTGTTTGTTGGTTTGTTTGCTGGATATCTCAAAAAGTCAAAAATGAATTTCAATGACATTTGGTAACAAAGTAGGCCTTAGGTCTAAGAATAGTTGATTGAATTTTGATCCAGGATCGTTGCATACCGACCAAAAAAAGGATACAAATAGTAGACTATATTCCACATGTCTGTATTATGTTATGCCATATTTTAGAAATAGCTGCTCATACAGTCTTAAATTGGATGTAAAATTATTTACAAGGTACATGTTTGTTTAGATTCTAACGGAACAGTTTGTCAAGCGTTACCACGGTAATTGGACAAAACAATAACATTCACCCCCTACTCGTGCCACTGTAATGACGGAGGCTAGAGAGCAGATTTGGGAGTTAAATTTCTCAGAGACCATATGTTTCTATTTGATCCAAGTGCATATTTTTTTCCAGAAAATGAATCCCTGTTATGACCCTGATTAAATCGACGCTCACCGTATCTCAGTAACCACTGAGAGCAGAGAAAAGATAAGAAAGAAGATTTCCGATTTGAATTACACGGGGACCCCAAGTTTCTATATGATAAAATTAAACATTGCTCTTGACAAAGACTTGTGTCAGTTTTCACATTTGACACTGATGAAATGACCCCAGGCAGTATCTCAGTAACCACTGAAGCTAGAGAGCAGATTTTAGTGTGAAATTAGTCATTGACCCCAAGTTTACATTTTATCCAAATGAACATTTTTCTTAAAAATGACCAGAAATGCCTATCTTGACTTGTGAGCTGAATTTAACCAACACTTGCCATATCTCAATAACCACTCGACTTAGAGAGATTTGGGATTTGAATTATTCAGTGACCCCAAGCTTCTATTTGATACAATTAAACATTGTTTGTGAAAATAACTGATATCAGTTTTCACCTTTGACCCCAAGGAAATTACTTACGCAGGGCAAAGTCGAGAAAATTGGCCAAACCTCAGCAAAAATCACGTTACCGGAGTTTGGTAGCGAACCTCTAATGCAGCACGGCGTTCCACAACCTGGTGCTAGCTGAGGTGGGCGTTAGCCAGCGCGCCATTAGAACAAATGGGACTTTCGCCAACGTGGCAATGTGCGGGAGAGGGGGTCGACACACCGCTGTCCAATGATTCTGAGCAGGCAGGGCGAAGCACCACCCAATCGTTAGCTAGTGTAGACGATCGCACCAGTAACTTAGGCTAGCATAGGGAACTTGGTCGTAGCAGAGATGAACTTTCTCTAACGGTCTTTAACGTAACCAGAAGTACGTCGGCAAATGCAGAGAAATTTTAAACATTTTGAAAAATTTTGGACGCGGTCGACGTTCATCAGAGAAGGATGGCGGAGCCCAGTGGAGGCTAGCGGACACTGACATTTGCAAATCCGTTCGTCTATGTTGGCCCAAACGTCTAGGTGAGATTGCGGCATAAACAAGGAATAGAAAAGTTTGCATTAGAACACACACAGAGGGAGTGTTGCTTTATTATCCCCTGACACTATTGTGCCATATGGCATCACGCTACGTCTGTGTTTGCGTGAGCTTTTCTGGATTATGAGTGTGACTTATACATGAATGCTTCAGTTAATCCCGGCGGGGGGATGCTCAACCACAAGGTGCCGTGATCTCTGCGCAGGACGCCGTTATGCCATTAAATGTTTTCAAAGAAAATTGTTGTTAGCTGCTATATTAATGTTTAAAATTTCATTTATAGCCCCTTTAAGTATAGCTAAAAAGAGGACTATTAAGCCTCATTTACACCCTATGCAAAATACGGATACGGAGACTTTCGTCCGTTCCTTGCGGTCGTTTCGTCCGTAATTGTGCACGTCGCCGGAAAGCTTACGAATACAGACGAAACGGAGCAATACCACCGGAAATCGTGGTGGCAGTATAGAGCCAGTAGTCCAACCAGTCAGGAAAACAACGAAGACGAGTCTCAATGGGCAAACCAAAGAGTAAAACTCTCCATTAATGTGGCGACTTGCATTAAGTGGTCTCACATTCCACCGTCGCGTACACCTTTTGTGCTGCTGCCTCGAATGGTGTAAAGTAAAATCACCTCCTCTATAGTCAGCATTTTTGTTGATGTCTGCAACTCGGCACTCGGCACTGCCCTCTCGAGGATGTATTGCGTAACGTTCATACCAACGCAAAAGACGCACGGAGGTATGACGGAGATAACGTTTGGGACGGACGGACGTATTTACGTATGGAAATAGAGTATGAATCCAGCTTTAGACTTTGGCAGAGGTATGCACTCTGAGTGTCTTCTAGTTTACTGACTGCAGCAACACTGTCACACTACAGTGTATGCTGCTCATCAGACAACGTAAGCTGTCATGATCACACAATGAAGCTTACTATTAGCAAATTTAGAGCTATTATCGTGGCACAGCGTGAGAGGATGACAAGGCTGAGCGCTTAATGGAATGAATATGCAGATCATATCTGTTTTATAATTAGACTATAACATTAAAATAATGCATCCAGTCAAATGTTTCAACATCATGTCATTTTTACTCATATGTTGCAGCAGCTAAATAATCCAGAGAGCCCAGAAAACTGAAATGTTGAAAAATTTGTAAGAACATCTCACCAACTGACATACAAAATGAGATAAACAAGAAGAAGAAAAAAAAAAAGAAGAATCAAACGTGACACAGTTCGTGTTAGCGGGAGGTCGACTCCTGAACGTGATAGAATTGTGCACAGAGGGAGAGTGAGTCATATTGTCTGCTCCACAGGGCGCCTCAAAGAGTTTATGCATGTGATTAGCCGTGCCGAGTGGATACGTGGACTCCATTATTGTATGATAATCAGCAGAACGTCCCGGTTCTCTTCTGTTATTAACAGACAGTCACATTGTCACACGGCATTAGTGCAGCCGTAATGTTCAAACTCTGTGGGTGACACCAGTTATATGTTCAGGGACAGAACAAAAAATATATATCATTGATCAACAGCATTGATTTTTACTCCCATTTCCCCTTTTGGGTGGCTTTCAGGATGAAAACATGGAAAAAGACATTACAGGCCACGGCTTGGGACGAAGAGAATTTTAATATTAATGAATTTTCTTGTGCAGTGACGGAAGCTGGCAGAGAAAAATGTCATAAGTGAGTCATTATTTTCTGCATAAACATCTCAGGGTGTGTTTTGAGTCACGCAGAGCCATGAATATTGAAAGATATGACACACGGTCCCTATTGTCTCTTATCACTCACCTTACAGCTTTGAGCCTGACTAATGAAAAGACGCGCTTGGAAATAGAAACAGTGTAATGTGCGTACAGTCAGGACTTTTACAAGTTCATTTTAAACCATGGAAAACTGCTAATAAGATTGACCATATTCAACCTAGAATAGACAGTGTGTCGCTTTTTATTTTTAATAATTAGAAATCCTGCCCACGGGGGAACATTTAAAGGTTGTTCATCCAGAAATTTGTCTTCCTAGAAAGCTTATACAGCTTTACAACATTAAATCTGTAATTCCAGGACAAGTATTTGTGGGTAAATTCACTATTCTGTCGTGAAGCCAAAACATCTCTTAAACAAGGCGTCCTGACGTACTTTTTCGACTTCAATTGATGACATGTTGTGACATCATTGGCATCAGAGGTCTGATACATTTGTTAGCCCTAGGAAAGCAGAAAGCCTCTGCAGAAAACCACGGCGAATCAATATCTCATGTAATTCCTGAGATATGGTCATTAAAGTGTTTTAGACAATAACCTTTGATTTAACCTATGACCTTGACATGACCTGTGTTGCGAGAGGAAGAGCCACCGAGTTTATCCACTAAGTCTGACTGAAATTACTGTTTGTGTTTTGAAGATATCACTGCAGACAGACAGACACACAGGCAGACAGACATGGCCATTACAATAGCCTCTTTCCACTGAGCAGCGATAAAGATTCTTAACCCTTGTCATTGAGGTCACTGAGGTGTGAACCTAATTATAAAAATCAGTTTTAGAAATTTCTTCTCTATTTTACATACAGTAGTTCTAATCAAGCACAGTGAGGGGGAAGATTTCAGGTTTAAACCTCTCCTCATATTCCACATGGGGGGGGAAAAAAAAAAGACTTTGAAAATGTTTCACCACTGCAAAATACACGGAACAGTAAAGGCGCAGTCACACTATGGCGTTTACCACAGCATGCGGCGAACGCAGGGCAAAGTCGAGAAAATTGGCCAAACATCAGCAAAAATCACGTTACCGGAGTTTGGTAGCGAACCTCAAATGCAGCACGGCGTTCTATAACATGGTGCTAGCGGAGCCCAGCTGGGGCTGGCATTAGCCACCGCTACATTAGAACAAGCAGGTCTTTTGCCAACGTGTGGGAGAGGGGTTAGACACACCACTGTCCAGTGATTGTGAGCAGGCAGGGCGAAGCAGCACCCAATCGTTAGCCAGCGTAGACGATCGCACCAGGAACTTCGACTAGCGGAGGCTAGCAGACGCCGGCGTTTGGAAGTAAGTTCGTCTACTTTGGCCCAAACGTCTAGGTGTGACTAGTTTGAAACGTTTGAAACAATTAATCATACTTTTGTTCCAAAATGCTCAAAACAGTAAATGAACCATTTGCTTCAGATAATGATTTGCTGATTTGAACCGCTTGAAACATGAAATAAAATAATTGCTTCAGTCAGTGGTACTTGTTTCGAAATACTCAAAACAGCAAACAAACCAGTTGCTTCACGACACAATTAACTTTTTCAAAACACTCGAACCACAAAGTGAACCAATTATCAAACAATATACAGTTTTCAAAATGCTTGAAACAATAAATGAACCAGTTGCTTCACGAAACAGTTCACAAAACAAAATGAAACGCCAGACAATGATGCAGTGTTTGAAATTGCTGACAACAGTAAATGAAACAGTTGCTCCATAAAAATGTGAAACGGCAAATAAAATAATGATGCCAGAAAGTGATTGTTTTAAAATGCTTGGACTGTGAAGCGCTAATCGCTTCAATAAATGATTCAAAACGCTTCACACACTACAATAAATTCGCCATACAGTATCATACTGTTTGCATTTCTTAATGATTGATGTAAATGAAGTCAAAGATGTATTCAGTGACTTGGAAATGTTCATGTATCCATCCCATGACTTGTTTGAAAAAAAAATTGGCTATAAAAGTGATGTGGATTAAAAAATAATCTTTATATTTACGTTGTCCAGTTACTTATGGAGGTGTGCAGAAGCAGACAGTAGGTCCTGGGTTCAGTCCTAGCTGGCTGTGTTCTCCCTGTTTTCACTTTGTGTATTTATTAAATAGCTGTCAAATAGAGTATAGAGGATAGTCACATGCTGCACGAGTCAAACAAGTGTAAATAAATGAGTTACGACATTAATAAAGTCGTTTGAGGGATAGATGCAGTTCGGTTGTGGCTGACGCTGTAGAACAGACGTGCCCTTTATACGTTTTTTTTTTTTTTTTAAATCAGAGACAGATGGACTGATGGCTCATTGTGTTGTGCAGGAACCTCTCCATGAGGGGCGTCACACTACAGCCCCAAGAGAGGGTCAAAAAGCCCACAGATCGATACACATTAGCGTCTGCTTTCATGCTCAACATGGTTTAGTTGACCTCAGCTCAGTTTGCAGCTGTGTCTGCATGCCGATTTTACATTAATGTCAGCCGTATGGCATCACAGCATTAAGGCGTTCTTGGTTTCCTATATTTTAACGATAAAATTATTGAATAATTATTGTAAAAATGTACTTCAAAGCCCTTTTCAGATTTTCAGTTGTTCTTGATGGCATTAAAATTCTGCTGTAGGCTTGTCCAGCATCAGCGGTGAAATCATGCACGTGAGTCTTCACTGAAATCATTTACAACACAGTTGTTGTGGGGTTAGAGCCACTGCAAGGAGGAACATGCATGACTGGTGAGAAAAATGTGAAGCGGAACTAACGTGAAACTGATTCATGTGTGCAGGAAAAAAACCCCGATGTGATATGATGAGGCTGTGTGAGGCTGCAGGAGTCCTCATTTATCCTACTTTTTTTCCACTGACAGATATTTGATAGGGAAGGAAAACATGTAAATATTTCCAATATAAGCAGTTTTGGAGCCTAAAAAGCCAGTTTAGGTCAATTGTAACAGTATATGGTGCAAAAGTGAAAAAAGCAAGAAGCTTTTACCACTTTTGCCATTGCGCTTGCTCAGGGGGTGAGTAAGGTTAGACCATACCCTTGTGAAGCGCCTTGGGGCGACTATGTTGTGATTTGGCGCTATATAAATAAATTGAATTGAATTGAGCTAAGGTCCTTAATATTATTTTAATAACTATGTAATAGTACCATGGGCATGAAAACAGTAAGGGCTATGGCAATTGGACCCCAGTGACCTTGACCTTCACCCAAATGACTGACCTCTGGCTGACTTTGGCAGGGCGATTCTGGAATCCACCTCAGTGTGTGCCACCTTTGGTTCATAGTCCAAGAGCATTAACTCAAAAATGGCCAAATAATGGAAATTTTGTGGAACAAGCTGAAATTTTCAGGATAGGCCCAGAAAAATGTGTAGAATCACTTACTAAAAGTCCCCCAAAATCCCCGTTGTGGCTTTTTCAAAATCCAAGATGGCATCCAAAATGGCTGACATTTCAGGGTTGTTGTTTTTTTAAACATATCTTTGCTTCTGGAAAGGTTAGGAACCTGATTTAAGTGTCTAAATATATGTTTTTGGGCATGAGAAACTCTTGACCATGATTATCTAGAGATTTTACATGTGAACTCCTTAGATAATATTCAGATGTAGATATAGTATGTGGACTGTGTCATGGAAAATTATCCTCAATGGCCATGTTTCTGACATACTAATAGGCAAGTTCATTAAAAAATAAAATTGCAGCCATTTAGATTCAAATATGTACATCATCTAATTAGTTTCTGACATTTCCAAAAGTTGAGACCTCTAGGTAATGACTGCATAGAGTTTCCCATGCCTTAAAACATGTCCTAAGATCCTTAAATCAGGTATCTCACTGTTCTAGAAGCAAAAATATGTAAAAATACAATGGCAGCCACTTTGGATTCCAATATGGCTACCAACTTAGATTCCCATATTTCCAATACTCGAAACCTCGAGATAATTATTGGAAAGAGTTTCTCATTCCTTAATACATACATTGGTACTAGTCAATATTCCGAAGTCCCATTGGTCCGAAGGCCCATTGGTCCAAAAATTGTTAGAAATTGTTTTATGCAGTTTAAACTTAGTAAAATGGAGCAAAATAGAGTTACTTTTAAGGGACCTGTGCTATAGGTAGAAATATGCATTATATTTCTAAAATACCCAACAAGTAAGGATTTTATTTGTAAAATTGGGGAGCAAGCCCCCAAAACCCTAACCCTAACTAACTAACCAACCCTAACCCTAATTTTCGGACCAATGGACCTTTGGACCAGTGGACCTTTGGAATAATGGTCCACATACATTTAGACACTTAAATTAGGTTTTTAACCTTCCCAGAAGCAAAGATATGTAAAAAATAAGTGAAATGGTGGCCATTTTGGACGGCATCTTGGATTTTGAAAAAAGTCACAAAGGGGGCTTTTCGAGGACTTTTTTTATGTGATTCTACACAGTTTTCTGGACCTATCCTGAAAATTTCAGCTTGTTCTGCAAAATTTCCATTTTTTATGCTAAAACTCTTGGACTACCAAATTGGGTTGGAAAAAAAAAAAAATCTAATTCTTTGACCTTTGCCAAAATTAATTATTTAAGGGCAATTTCGGGGTCAACCTTTGTTGACATACCAAGGTTGGTAGAAGTCAGCAAAACGGCCTAGGAGGAATAGGCTTTGACCCCAATGATTGACCTTTGGCCAATTTGACCTTGCTTTACAATTCCAGTACTCACCTCCACATGTGTGCCACGTTTGTTGGACATCAGAATGAAAAACATAAATATTGACCTTTGACAGCCAATGGGCATGACCCCAATTATTGACATTTCCCAAATTTGACCTCACCTCAGCAATTCGTGAACCCACCTACATGTGTGTGTGTGTGTGTGCCACCTTTGGTGGACATCGGAGTGAAAATAAAAATAAAAATAAAAAATTTGACCTTAGACCCCAATTTCTTTGACCTTTGACAAAACAAACCCTTTAAGGGCAATAGATTGGTTGACTGTCATCAATGTACCAAGTTTGGTGGAAATCAGCCAAAGGACCTGGGAGGAGTAGGGGAGCAAACAAACATTGCTCAAATTATTATACGATTCAAACTGGCTTGTTTTCTTGATTAGTAACAGTTGATCAAAAAAAGGTTTATTGTGGGCATGCCATGATTGAAAAAGGTTTAAGAACAGCTGAGTCAATTATTTTTATGTGATGTTTGGACCATTAGGAAATGGGAACATCTGTGCAACCTTCTTTGTGAACAATTGGAATCAAAAGCTGTTGACACTTTAATCAAAAATTGGCCTTGACAGTTTTTGTTACACCGATGGGAGGAGGATCAAGACTAGCAGGAGTCGTTGCACACAACAGAGATGGTCTTGGCAAAACAACAAAACAACTATATTACTCCAGACACAGCGCAAATTAAGTGAATACACCGGAGAAAAGCAATCACCTAAACAGAATAAACAGGCGCCTAAGTAAACAGCTCACGTTGCCTTAATGGGTAGCTAGAATCTGAAGAGAAGAGCACGGGGGATTAAGGAGGTAACATACAGGTGCATTAGATAGCGCTGATATGCATCTGCCTGTTGATTGGTCAGATTACTCCCTTGTTACTTACCAGTGGGATTTGCAGCAAAATCGCTGGAGAGAAACAAATTGTGTTCTGATGACGGCGCAGTGCCTGATCAGCACCCTGGACAGCTCCTTTAAATCAGTTTTATTTTGGTCTAATTTTTCAGCCGTGTAGGTGACTTAAGCTAAGGTGTCCCTACTTTTACAGTAAAAAGGTTTCCATCTCGACTATTTCTGCTTGAAAAAAGCAGAAAAGCAGCAAAACTTTGTGTAAATAAATTTAATGACATTAAAGGGGGTCATATTATTCAGCTCC
>OMMV01174484.1:7237-35375 GCA_900302635.1 Chatrabus melanurus | reverse complement strand
AAAGAAGGGGGGGGGGGGGGGCCCATATTCCTTGTTATAAAACGCTACAGGTTTGAATTATGCAAATGCCGTCTTTGGCTCTGCCTTGTTTGGTGCTGCTTTTTCTTGGACTAATCTTGTCCAATTACGGGCGCAAAGAGTTTGAAGCCATTTGTGAGTGCTGCATGGTCAATGTCAAGCCATCTCAGCAGTTCAATTCACAAAGCTGTGCGTGCAATCAGAGCGCTTAGCACCCCCGTGTTTAAACGACTTCCTCACAAGATAAACCAGCCAGACCACAGAAGTGCTGAATTCATAACCGTGAATGTGTTCAACGGGCAAACGGCACAACAACAAAAAAAAGACAGCAATTCTGGGAGTTTAATCCAGGCAAATTTGTTCACGCTCCCAAATTAAAAGGCCCCCTGCAGTGACCTCATCTCTTTATGTAAAACACTCATTCAGATGCTGTGTAGTCCCACAGTTTCCTGCCACATTAAGAGCTGATTGTGATGTGAAAACAGCCCTGGAATATTCAGGAAAAATTGCGCTCTTTAATGTATTGTCAAGAACAGAGCCACTGTGTTGTGTAGCATAATAATGTAAAATGTTAATGCTCGGGCCCTTTCAGTCCGGATTAGTAGAAAATGGCTGTTTAATGTCGATACAAAAACAGATCTCTGCAGACTTATACAAACTTACACATTTATTGTACGGCTAAAAGAGCTGATGATGTTCAACATGTTTTTTCTTTCTCCTGTCTGTCATAAAGGTTGAACTATCCAAAGAATAGATTACCATTTGGGATTACTATAATATTAAAGGTGCTTTAAATGGCATTATAAACATTAATATAGCAGCCAACAACTATATTCAACTATATGTAAAGATTTAGTTTGGTGTAACAGCATCCTGCACGGAGAACAAAGCAACTCCCTCTGTGTGTGTTGGAATGTGAGCTTTTCTGTTCCTCGTTTACATAACGGGACCGGCTACGTGTGTATGTTTAGTGCACGTGAGTCCGGTGCATATGCACATTTAGTGCATGGGAGTCCCGCCCTGTGAAACCGTTGTCCTTTCCTATGTTCATAAAGAGACAGTAGAAACTGACCGCCTGCATAGCTCTGTGCATTCAAGGTGGCGGCCATTAGCGACTTTCCAGAAATTTATCCCCTCAAGAAACCACATTCAGAGGCTAAAAGGGCCAGATACAGGTAAAGTCAGGAAGCTCAATCTGTAACAACTTTTTTTTTTTTCTTCATTTTTGAGCCCAGTGTATACAATTTCCATATATAACAGTACTGGCAACAATTTTCCAAAACTTACAACTGGAATGGTAAAGTTCCGACCTTTCCTCAGTCCCGTTAGCTTTAGTTTATTCTATTTGAGCCCTTTTTAAAATATGCAATCCTTCACAACGTCATCGTGCATATTGAGGATTATTATTATTATTAAGTTACACGTGTATAACATTATTATTATTATTATTATTATTATTAAGTTGCATATGTTTAGGATTTTCTACAGTTGAAGCTTTGGAGTGACCTGATGATATGTTCATGTTAAACTAACTGTAAAATGTGAGATTGTAAGAAGTAGAATTTTTGATGTGAGATTGTAAATTGTCATAAAATGTGAGATAATAAAATGGGACGTTGTAATATATGAGATTGTAAGATGTAAAACTGTGAAATGTGTCGTTGTAAGATGTGGTGTTTCAGGTCTTGGTTCACTTTGATGGGTGCTCTTCCAGTTTTGTTCTGTGTTTCATCGGTGTATTGGCTCTTGCCTCGACATTTGTACATCGTTGTCTTTGGCACTTTTTTTGAGAGAGAGAGAGAGAGAGAGAGGAAAGCGGTGCTGAGGTTATTTTCTTTATATGCTTTCATTTTCGGTTTTATTGTAATTGGAGTAGGGACCTTCGGCTTCACACTGAGTGTGTTGTTTGGTGCACGGAGGTTTTTGTGCCTCCTGGAGTGGAAAATGGCACACAATCATGACACTGGGAGAAAGACACTCTGAGATGGCATGTCATTCTCCATCCGTTCCGCTTCATTCTTTTTTCTTTTTTTTTATTGTGTGTACTGTCAGGAACGCAGCGCACTTATAATCGGAACCACAACAAGAGTTGATGTTGTCGCCAAACTTTGACCCTCGTCAAAAGCTTCTGTGTTTGTGCACGTTGTGCGGGTATGTAAGCTTTTCTTTCTGAGGAAAACTTTAAAGGAGAAAGCAGGCAAAGAGCGTTTTAAGAAATGAAAAAGAATGCAAAGAAAAGAAACAAAGTAAAAAGTTGTAGAGGAATTATTATTGGATCTCTCCGGTGACACTACCTGCTGTGCTTCTCTGCAGGAGGTAACAGCGAGTCTATTGATGTTTCCACAGAACTCCACCTGACTGCTTCTTCCAACGCAGTTACGGCATTATCATAATCCATTTTCAGGTTGCACTGGAAGACTCGTGTCATGTGGTGGGCTGTAAACTGAGATTAGATTCACAGCACGATATCGAAGCACCTCTGTGCCTACAAATGTAGGCGGGATGTTCTGTGCGTCCCATTTTCAAAGGGCACCGACGTATAACTGAAGATAAGCAGAATGAATGCACCCCTATCTGTATAAATCATTACGAAGTCAACAAGAGACCAGAGAAACATTGTTTTTCCTCTTCTTTTCATTTTTATGTTTTTTATGTTGTGGATTGTTGATTGCTGTCTATCTTAACAAGCGTGTTTGTCTCGTGTGTTTTTGCTGTGTAATATTTCCTTTTTGTCCAGCACACTTCTCTAGCCTTTGTGTTGTTGAAAAAGATGCGTTTCCCATTGGATTGTCTTGTTGACCGGTGGTCAGGCTAACGAAAGCAGTTTTCATTACTTACTAAAACTTTGTCCGTGTAGTTTTAAACCAGCAGCAGTGACCACCAGATATAGGTTTTGGAAATGAAAGAAAATGAGAAACAATGTAACTTCAACCACACCTGCTTCTAATTTCCATCATGCGTGTGATGATAAGATTAATCTCTACAACAATTCCAGACATGTCCAGCAGGTGGCAGACAAGTGTATGGCGTATTTCATAAACAAAACAAAGTTCCTTTTTGGACTGATGTGGTGCATCAAAGTAAACCTTCAAATCAGTTTATCCTCATTATATATTCTAAGATGATTGTGTTTATTGTTGTCTAGGCTTTTCCAAAACCTAGGAATGTCTGTATTGTAGGTTTTATTTTCTGGCCTGCTTAATGAGTGAATTTTACCTCCAGGATTAAAATAATTAGAGTTCTGATCATTTTGCAAAACTCTCCTTTGTTGTGCTTTGTCGCGTGTGACAAAATCTATTCAAGATATACAAAGCTTCTAACTTCCGACACTGTGAGCAAAGCTGGAGTGTCCTCTCCAGGGCGCGAGCCTGGCCACGGGGTATGGAGATCTTGGGATGTCCAGTTGTCAGGATCCCCCTCTCAGCCTCCCCGGTGTGACCCAAAGGAGTGCAAAGCACTACGTTTGGCTGCAGGAGCTGCCGGAAGGGTGATGAATCAAGCATCAGTCTGCCTTAATGGGCTCCCATCCGGATTTGTATAGGGTTTACTCCCCGTATCGCAGTCCCATCTAACTTGGATCTTGACTGCTAGCCATTGGTCCTGAGAGAATCTTGTGAGACTCGTCTGCCGACTAGTCGTTGGAAAGAGATCGTCGATGGCGTAACCTGCTAAGTGCTCTTTTCCATTCCATCAACCTGCTGCTCTTGACTTTACCGTCCCCGGATTAGGGGGCATATCAGGTACTAGGCCTTTGTCATGGGCCACCTGGAGGTAGCAATGGTACAGGTTAACCTCATTCTGTCCGCTAGCTTCCGAGCCCAACTGCCGGTTGCAGTTTACAGTCTTACTTCCACTTCTCACAAAACCTCCTCAGGAATCTTCCTGTTAGTTGTAGGTACATGGAACTTTTTTTTTATTTAACCGATAAATGGAAAAAGTGTGTGTACAAATCTACATTATTCTTTACATCTGTGTAAATACGAGCAGCAGAGGTGCAGTAACTGTTGTGCGACTAATACCAGGTCTTGGTTTGGGGTTGTTGGAGCCTCACTGTGCACTGATGTCCGGGGCCCTCGGCAATCTTCATGCACATTTAAAAGGTAGCAGTCCCTGGATTGGTCACAGCAGGTGTGTTTCTGTACTCGCATGGCAGCGTGTGCGCCTGTACCAGTTCCCTTTGAGTTTATCTGCATGAGTGTGCAATTGGGACGTGTGTGTTAGCATATAAGGGTACTTGTCTGAGGCTCCCAGCTTGCCTGGGGCTATCCTGTAGCGTTTAAATCTGTGTATCATCTGTCATTTAGCCTTCTATCCCCATGGCTTTGCCAAGCCTACTGCCTCCTCTGTGCTTGCCATCCCACAATGCATTCTGCACAATAACTCAGGCAAAGCTAACTGGATCACACCACGTAGCATGACTATAGCAACCATCAACGGAGCAAATCACTTTGTTGTTCAGCCTTCCTGTATATCCCCGTCAGAACATTCTGGTGTGAACCTGCATTACTGTCTTTCTTTTGTCATTTTCCAAGCAACTGTCTTCTTTGTCTCTCTTCTTGCTTTTTGCTAGTCTTGGTTTTGCATTATTCAAAGCCAAAAGGAACTGAGCCTTCCTCATTAAGGCACCATGACCTGTTTTTGGAGCTGAAGGTAACGTAACACATGCACAGCAACCCTGACCTTGTCTAGACATTAAAAGGAGGAGCCGTGGGTCAGAACGTAGTCCGTATAATGTCCGATGGAGCAGGTCAAGTCAAGTCTGGGAGCATGTCCTGGTGCCACACCACAGAACCACCCTGGGTCCTGGATGGCAACCACCCAGGCACACAACGGTCCACACCCAACTCTTGAAAGTAACCATCCATCTGCCACAGCCAGGTGAAGCATGGGCATCCCCATGGCCTTCTCAAACCACTGGGGTCCTCAACACTGAGGCACCTGCATGCTGGATCATGCATAGAGAAACGTGCCTCATGGCCAAAATGCAAGTGATACTACTCATCTTAGTCTCCCTAAGAAACCATTTGTTTACACAGTCATTTCAGCTGTAACCAAGGATCCTCCAAAGAGACCCAATACCAAAGACATCCAGTCTTCTCTTTTGATAACTGGTTTGCGCCCAGGTCTCACAACCATACAGTAAGGCAGGAAGACTTGAATCTTCATTCTCCTGCAAAGACATTGGCATCACCAAACACCTCTGTCCAGTGACCTCATGACTTCGTAAGCTCTCTCCAATGGAGCCCATGTTTGAATAGTACAGGTCCGGAGGATGACATTTCTATCATGTGACTGGTTTGAAACCAGAAGAATACAAATATCTGAGGGTGACTTCAGAAGAAGCACGATTTACACAAAGATACCAACAAAAATGCCTAAGTGGAGAGACATGAGATTTAGGAACTTCTGTCGTAAAGGTCCAACGCCAAAATCGGCCAATAAATTCAAGGAAAGGCAACAACAATTTCTGTAGAATGGTTTTAGCATCATGTCCTGCACATTCCACCTAGACATCACCCCTTGCCAAAACCAAACAGAGCATTTCTGTTCTGCACAATATCTGGTGGCTGGAGAAGGCCAAGTGGAAACCTATGTTTCACCTGGATGCAGCAGATGGATGGTTTCTTTCAAAAGGTGGGGAAGGACTGGTTCTCCCTGGGTGGTTGCCTTCCAGGACCTGGGCCAGTTCTGTGGTGAGGATGCAATGACGTGCAGCACCGGCACATGCTCCCAGACTTAACTTACACAATATCAGAATTGGTCCATTTCCGGATGCGGACCTGGACCATATCAGAATTGCAATACTGCAAATGACTTCCAGATATGTGCAAAGCTGTTGCACACATCAGGAAGTAGCTGTGTGCAAATTCAAATGTTGGACCTCATTGGCTGTAATGTTTGAATTTTAAGACTGTGTATGCAGTTCAGAGAAATTAAACTCAGACCCTATGATTTTGCAAACTTCTTCAGACCTCACTTGTTCTTAGTGTCATCGTCTCAGGTTTATTAAATTCTGACCTCCTGCAGGATTAATAGAACGTGAGATGACCAGCCCCTCACTTTACAGACAGCTTGAATAAAGAATCGCTGTATTTTTTTCCCACGGAATGATGGCTTAACTGTGCAGTGTGACGTTACAGGCTGGTGATGAATTGCAGGAGGCCGAGAAGTGAAATATACTGCTCTCTTTTTCTGTCGGCCTCTGTGGTGGGCTTCGGTCGATTGTGGGGTTTAGTTTGTGTGGAGTTTTGGGGAAGAAGAGGCCAACACAGCAGATAATCACGCCCACGTCGTCACCTCCAAGGCCCCATGCTTCATCTCAATAAGCCGCTGTCTTCCACCGGCTCCGGAGAAGTTGGAAATGACATTCGGGATTTGTGCTGCATGCGCAAGAGCCGAGGTGTGCGCGTCCCTGTATGTGCATGTTTGCGTGCGTGCGTGTGCGCACGCATGCAAAAATAAGAACAAAAGCAGGCATTTTGGTCCAAGTGAGAGGTCATGTTTTATACTGTCAGAAGAATTACAGAGGAGAGAAATGAGTGGGAGCGGGAGAGACAAAAACAGGGAAGTACGATAAAAAGAGAAGTAAAGTGAGAGATATAAACAGCCAGATGCAAAGATAGAAACACAGTAAGGCTACAGTAAGAAGATAAAAACGAATAGTTTCTCTTTTCTACTTGTTCCCCGTGTAGCATCAACGAAAAACACGCCGAGCGATTTAAAAACAAATGATCCTCTGACACCATTCGAGCAAATTCGCACAGCCACCAAGGCTGAATCGCTTGAATGTCTGTCCTTAATTACAAACTCTGTGTTGACACTCTAAATCCTCTTTGCAGCTTAAATTAACTAAAAATCAGGAGAGATATTTGACAGCAGAAGTGTTTCAAACTTTAGCTACTGCTTAGGCTGGATTGTTTTGGAGCTTCTTGGTAACTCCGCGTTATTCAAGATTTTGACAGGAAACGCTCAAGTAGATAAAATAATGTAGCAGGTTTGGGCTCACAAATTATATCACCTCACTTTGCAACCATATATCACAGACGCTGTTGCCAAATGTGCACCTCTATGAGGTGCCACAGCTTTGAACATGGCTGCATGTTAATATTGTCATATGTGTTGCCCGGGGCAGCACGGTGTCTTAGTGGTTAGCACTGTTGCCTCGCAGCAAGAAGGTCCCAGGTTCGCTTCCGACCTGGTCCTTTCTGTGCGCATGTTCGCCCCGTGTTTGCGTGGGTTCCCTCCGGGTGCTCCGGCTTCCTCCCACTTCCAAAGACATGCAGGTTAGGTGAACTGGTGACTCTAAATTGACCGTGAGAGAGTGTGAATGTGTTTGTCTGTCTATAGCTATGTATCGGTCCTGCAATAGACTGGCAGCCTGTCCAGGGCGTACCCCACCTCTCGCTCAGTGACCGCTGGGATAGGCTCCAGCCCCCCCACCATGACCCTTAACTGGGATAAGTGGGTTTAGAAAATGGATGGATGGATATGTGTTGCCCAAATGTGTAGATTTGTGTGTGCATGAATGATGGAGAGAGAGAGATAGCGAGTGAGAGGGAGAGAAAGCTCTCCCTCTCTTCTCCTGCTAATACAATCTAATAATGTTGTTTGTCTTTTGGCTGGTAGTTCAGGGTCGTAACTGCGGATCCAGTACAGATCCACATTGGGATTTGGCACAGGTTTTTCCATCAGATGCCCTTCCTGACGCAACTCCAGCTGTACATGGAGAAACGCACACAGTCCCTGGTCTTCCCTGGCGGTCTCTCCCAGCCAAGTACTAATCAGGACCTACTCCGCTTCACTTCTGAGATCTGACAGGATCAGGTGTACTTGGAGCAGAATGGCTGCTCTAACACAATCTTATAATAAAATTATTCCCCCACGACTGAAGCGGGAGCTCTTTAACAGTAATGAGTCAGGGTACGCTCAAGGATTTTGATAATTCAGCAATATTCTCTCCACTTGGAATTTTCTGATTAATTTTAATGCACTGACGACATTTGGCGCCTCCCGCAAGAACGGTGCAGCCGATGGTTACGCAGGTTTTCTGTAACAGCACCTGTTGCGCCCGTCATCTAATCCTGTTTACACTGAACAGGTTTGGCATTCCACATACATTCCTATGGCAACGAATCCAGCATTTGTTTTGAGCAACCAAAAGTTCTGGGATCGTGCCAGAATGTCAACAAGTTAAGCCGGCTAACACGGTAATCCAAGTACAAAGAACAGAACCCTAAACTCATTTCAAGCACCCCATCTGACTCTCTGCTGTTGATCATTAAAGAAAGATGTTAAATTTAAGGGCGTCGGGACGAGTGGAGCTCAGTCGGTAAGTCCTCTAAACCAAACTGAAGCATTTGGATGTGATGAGTACAGCGTAGTCCCTCTCCACATCCCTGGATCTGCTAACAATAAGCCAACAGTTGGAGACCCTGGATTATGAGCGAAATATGAAAAAGTCTTTACTCGCCACTACACAGAAATAAGACGGTGGTTGGAACTCCAGCAGGTCATTTGGGTATTTAATCGTATTTTTTTTTTTCTCTTAGGTTACTGAAATTCACAAGGCGTTATTTGAATTTTTGAAAAGATTCCAAAACAGAAGGTGACAAAGAACAAAAAAACACAAGTGGTGTGTTGGTGTGTCTTGTTGTCTCACACCACAAATCCTCCATTGTGATTTAATACCAGTGTTTCTCTTCCATCACCCGTCAGTCCAATTACCGTTGGCTGTCCCTTAAAGGATTTCTGTTTACTGTATACTGCCAAAAAAATTCCAAAGATTAAGACGTTGGTTTCCACAGTTGTGTGTCTGTCACAAAACACCTCCTTGCTGTACCTCTGCCATCCTACTGCACAGCATGTGTCCTTGTAAACTCCATCCTCACCGTGGCCTGTGTTTCGGAGACAAACTGGCTCAATTATCCGACAACAGCACAGTGTTTTGACTCAGGAACACAAGCTCCTGTTAGCGCTGCATTGGGTTTGGGAACGCTTTGTAATGAATGCAGGCCTGACAGTGTTTAACAAGTGGATGACAAACTAACAGCAGACCCAAAAATGAACTTGTATGTTCCATTTTATTTGGAAAATCTCTGGACAACGATGCGCCGATTTGGCAGCACAAACTGTGATAAAAGTCAGCAGGACACGACTCCACAAAAGAGAAACCGCTACAGTAGTGGTGAAAGCAAATTCCGGGTCTGCTCTGGGAGCAAAATGACACGGTTCATCTCCGAAGGAGTAGATGCGTTGTAGCATTCATAACACTAAAGAGAGAGTAAGTCCTATGCAGGTCCCGAGGCCAATCAGGCCAGCACTTATCCCCGTATACGGCATCATGAAGTGGATGAGCGTCGACAACTTCCCCTGGATGGGGCGCTGGTACCATCACAGTTCACTTCCCCAGCCAAGGCTGGTACCCATTTACAGCTAGGTGGACTGAGATGATGCAGATGCATGGACGGATTATGAGCCCGTGGGCCCCTGGGCACAAATGGGAAAATTTAGTTGTCATGTAAGGAATGTCATCGTTTCTCCAAGTTAAAGCCTACCACTATCTAAATGTGCTTTTTATCAGCCAACATATTATTATTATTAACAGCACACCTCAAATATTCCCTCCAAACCAGTAGAGGGGGAAAAAAAAAAGTTAAAATGTTAGAATGGTCTTTAGGGCCCATTCTGACATTATAACAAAACCTGCGTTTAGGGCCCCTAAGACATGTCACTTACTGAGGCACCTCATTCCGATATCAGGGTGGAATAACTTGTGTTATATGATTGGGAGGGGCCCTATTAAGACATATCACATAATGTAACCTTTGATATATGACTGGAAGCATCCATCCAGACATCAGGGGTGGATAACACCCCTTAAGGGGCCCTATAAAAACATCACTAAATAACCAGTGTTATTTGGTGAGGGTCCCACTCAGATATCAGGGGTGTATATCATAACCCGTGGTATATGATTTAGGGGCCCTATTAAGACACATGATAAATTGTATGTTATTTGATTGAGCGGCCCCATTAAGGCATATCAAATAATATAACTAGTGTTATTTGGCTTCAGGGGCCCATTAACATGTCAGGATGGATAACATAGTGGTGCAGAGGCTTGGGCTCCAGGGCCCCTTGAGCCTTTGGGCCCCTGGGCCTGGGCCCGGTAGGCCCATTGAGTAATCCATCCTTGTGCAGATGAAGTGTCTTGTCTAAGGGCCCAGACGAGTAGCCTAGAGCACACACTTGGACTTGAACCCCGATTTATAGGTTGGTAGTCCAACTCATATGCTCTATAACACAAAACCCAATCATCTATGATTAATTTTATGTTTGCCATATCATGAGAAAACGTATTTATTAAAGGCATTGTAAAATTTAATACTCTAAATGGGCTCCTTTGAGTATTGTACTAGCAAGGGCCACATACCTGAGATCAGTCAGTTGCCTGCACCTTCTGGAGTCCAGACAATACCTTTATTGTTGGAATGGAAGACGGGGACTCACGAGATGGATGAGGGAGGATGAAAGGGAGGGAGGGTGGTGTGAGAAAATCTTAAGCAAACTGAGGTGAACATGTCCTGGTATATAATGGGAGTCAGCTGATTAGGGTTATGTTGGTGACATGGCCCTTGCTCCTGAACGTACGATAAGTAAGTTTTACAACATTTAGGAAAGGGTTATTTTTAAGTGGGCGAAAAACAAAGAAATGTCATTTTGTTTTGGTTAAAGCTTTATCAAAGACGACCCAAGGCAAGACAGCGGTGTATGGCGGTGCTGATATCTTTGCAGGAGAATGAAGGTCCATCTTTTCAGGGGCCTGTAGCTTCCCGTCTTCAGCCCTGTTCTCAGCCCTCTTTACAGCTATGCATCCTGGAATGGTCATGGTTTGAAACCTTGTCCATACCTTGGAAAACCTCAGAGGGTTCTGGAGGGTGTTGGTGATCAACCGGGATATGGTCTTGTTTTGACCATGGTATGATTTTCAAAAATTGATTTTTTTTTTTTCTGTCGTGAACTTTGACATACTTTGGTAACCCCTTGTATTTCCACGGAGCCTGTACCATTGTCGTACATGCTGTAACTTCACCAGGAGGTTTTCTGGACGCAAGAAGGTTGTACTAAAGTTATACTACCTGCGTGCTACTGTTGTTTTTGCACACATCACATGGTACAAGTCCAGCATCATCAACCTGTGTGCTAGGTCACATTCGTGGCTTGTCACGGTTATATTCACATTCGGGTATAGACCATATCTTCCAGGATGTCTGTGAAAGTGAGAACAGGATTTTACTGTACCAGTTGTGAGACTTAGATTCTAACCAGCGGCCTAAGATGATGACTGAATGTCTTTGGTACTGGGTCTATCTGGAGAAGCTTTGGAAAGACTTTGTGCCAAACAGCAGTTACTTAAGGAGAGTCAGATGAAGCATACTGCCTACGGGAACATCGGTTAGAAAACTATGACCATGTGGCGCATGTCTGTGAGCATGATCCAGCGCGTGTGCCTCGGGGTTGAAGACCCCATCAAATGGAAAAGGCCAAGGGGGCGCCCACGTATCACATGGTTGCGGCAGATGGTACTTTCAGGAGTTATGGCTGGATCATTGGTTTCCCAAGGTGGTTGCCAATCAGGACCTAGGGCAAATAGGGTTGAGGATGTGGCAACACACAGTACTGTCTTCATGTTCCTTGAAGAGCAGCTAGCTCAGTGGATAAGGAGCTGGCCTGCCAATATGTAGACCTGGGTTTGAATCGCACTCATGCTACCTGTCTAGGTCCTTGGACAAGACACTTAATCTGCATCATCTCCATCCATCCAGCTGTAAAAATGGATACCGGCCTTGGCTGGGGAAGTAAAAGTGAGGCATCATTGTAAAGCGCTTTGAGCATCTGCTAGATGGAAAAGCGCTATAGAAATGCAGTCCTTCTTCACCTTCCTAGACCTGATAGACAGCCCACACATCTTATATTTTCATCAGCTTTTCCTTCATTGTCTTTTACAGTACCGCCCAGTTTACCAAACACTGTTGCACCGCACTAAATATTTAGCATTAAGGTGTCAAACTAGAAGCACCACCGTCGCCTCATGACAACACCGTCTGTGTGTAGCTACACGTGTTTGTGCTTCTTTACAACATGTCATTGAGGGAGATTACACTGACAGAGCACGTTTTGTCCTCCGAGATCAAACACTGTATCACTCGTCAGCTATAATCTTCCTGGGAATGATTTCCCTAGAATAACCTTGAGGAAATATGACTACGGCATTGCCGTTTGGGAATGTCTGGCCTTCAGAACAACTCCCCCTCAGCAACCGGCAATTGTGATCTTAAAAGAAATAATTTCTAGTCCCTCGTCTCGTATTTTCCTCAGGCCCTTGGAGAATTGCATTTTCATTTTGCTTCAAGCACCATGATGCATTGCAGTAATCTACCATGTCGCTGAAGTGTATCCCAGTGAAGGATACAGCTGAGCTTGTTCCTCAGTTGTTAATATCATAAAACCATGTTGCAGAGTAAATGGAGGGGGTTTTTTTGTTTTAATTACATTGAGGTTTAGTAGACGGTACAAGGACTCGTGTTTACAGCAAACATTTTAACTCGCCACCACAGCGCATTAGACTTAAAAGCGGCAACTAAAATCAGCTCCATGTGCAGAGTTTTAACTTTAATTTGAGATTGCTTATATCCAAATCAGATGAACATTACAGGAATTACATCGTATTTATGTGGTTGCCTCTTTTTTTTTTTTAAATTGGACAATAGCTTAAACATAGAAGTTGATTTGTTGTATATTCGCCGTTTTTTTTTTCTTCATGTAAATATAACCCCGTGCTTAGTGACGTATGTTTACGCTGTCAGTCATTACGCTGTTTGATTGACAGCTATTTATGCAGTTGTGACTTTGTTCCCTCGAATTGACGGGCGTGACCTCCCGAACAGACAGTTGGCCTCCAGCTATAAACTAAACAGACATACAAAAATAGACTATGCCTTTGACACCATCGGTTCAAATTTGTCTGAAAATATTTCTGAAGTGGGGCAAATGATTCATTTGTCCTTTTACATCAACATCAAAAGTCGATGGAGTGGAAAGGGAGAATGTAAAGAGGTTGTATACGGTATACTGTATGGCAATTCATTTTAACATTGTTTTTAGGTAGACAGGATTCAAATTCTATATATCTAAAATTATTATTAATCATAATGCCGCAATTATATGTTCATAATCAATTACATTTTAACTAGTCAAAATTCTAGTGTATGTTACCAGTAATTACACTTTAAGTCATCAAAAATTCTATTTTAAAACATTTGTGATTACATTTTGATTTTTTTTTTTTTTTTTTACTATCCTGGGCATGATGACTGCATTCAGGGACTGCAGGTGATCCTCCAGCCTATAGATGACCCTTTTGCGGGGATGGTGCCGGGATTGTTACTTCAGCCACCATAGAACTCTTCGCAGAGCTCGGAACCAGAAAAGAAAATCTCTTGTTTCCGCGTTCTGTGGGAGTAACTCTGCAGCTGCCTTCTGCTGGAGGGTGGCACACCTTATGAAGGGGGATTGGAGAAAGCCATTTGGCGCCTTATCTCTTGAAAAGATGAAAACACAGGAGAGCACCAAAGGTCTTGTCTCTCAAAGGTGATGACTGGTGCAGTGCACGGTGGCGTCCAGGTCCAGACTTGAGCGTTGAAACACCCTTTCTCTGAGCAAGGATGACCATCTTCTACTACTATTGAGGAGCTTGGAAATCGCTGCATTGCAGTCGCTGCACTGTCTGAACTCCGCAGACCTAGAAGCGGTCAGATCTCAGTGAGTGGGTACGCCTGCTTTTGGTCTGGTTGCCCCAATAGTTGGCGTACCAAGGGAGTAGCAGTTGCTGGGACAGAGTGGCTCCTTCGGATGGTGTCGGATATCAGCTCTGTCAATGAGGGTATTATGAAGCTCAGATTTAAGCATTCTTTGGGTGTTTTGTCTGTTGTCTCAGTCTATGCTCTGACTGCAGTGAGTGATATCTTGGTGAAGGAGTCTTTTTACTCTTGGCTTCACTCTGTGATTGACGACAGTCCCAGATGTGACACTCCACTGGTCTTGGTCATGGTCGGCGCCACCACTGGCACTAACGGGGCTGGCTATGAGGACTGCTTCCATCCTCATCTGGTAACCATGGCAAAAAAATGGCTCAATGTTCCTTGAGTTTGCAAAAAGCCAGCGGCTACGATTTGGTGGATCTTAGTTTCAACATCCAAAGCGATACTGCTGTAAATTCTCACAGCAGTGGTGCTGCTATGAGAATATCATGGAGATTGACCGTTCTTGTTGGAAAATGTTGGAGATTTCTGCAGAACTGTTGGGTCTATAGAAGTGTAAAGGACTCAGTTGAAGTCCCGCAGGCTGCCGTCTGCTCAGTGTCCAAAATTAAATATGGCTGGACTTCATGATCAGACTGTTTTACAGGAGATTGCATGGAATCTGGGTGGAGGACTCTGGACACAACTAGTGATCCAAATGGAATGTGTGAGAGTTCTACCGTGACCAGACCCTGAAAGTTGCCAGGGAATGCATTGGAGTCCCCATTGTCCACAGGAGGAAGTGTGTTACATCTGAGGAGACTCTGAATATCATCCAGTGTAGTCATAGTGCACGGCTTGATGGAAATTCCAGGCTGTATTAGCAGCTGAGAAAGCGGGCTGTGATGGCTCTGAGGGTAGACAAAGAGGCGTTTCTTCAAAGAATCTGTGAGGTGAGATCTCTCTGGAGTAGGTAGTTCTCAAAAACAGAATGACCGTGCAAAAAGAATGCTAGTGAGGGAAGCCACCAAGACACCCATGACAGTGCTGAAGGACTTATAGGCTTCTGTGTCTGTCACTGGAGAAACTTAGAGCAACTTTTTGTCTGTTGCATCACCAGTTATACAGCTTCATGGCGGAGAGGAACAGAAAAGGATTTTCATGCATGAACACAGCTCAAATCTAGGCTGGAGTCTCCCATGTGCCTTCTGACAAACTGTAGCTGAATATTCACATCAAATTTTAAAGAAAATCCTTCCGATTTCTCGAAAGAAAATTGGCTGTAAAAGTGATGATTTGCATTAACATTAATACTTATATTTATTTTGTTCAATTACTTATGGCCTCTGGAAATGGAGGTACTGAGTATACAAGTGGCTGTAACTCCTAAATGGTTAATGTGATATTTTTGTTAAACTGTTTGAGTTGAAGCTAAAAGTCGACACTACAAACACATCTTGATTGTTTCATTTCAGCTCCAGTGCAGTGATGCACAAAGGCGAAAATACAGTCACTGTCCAAATACTTATGGACCCAAGTGTAAAAGTAAATCTTGTCAAAAATGTAACTGCAAATATTAAGAGTTGAGTATTAGGGAAATATTCAATGGAAGAAACCCTAAGATTATTTATTTTATTATTTATTAATTAGTAATAAAGTCGGTACATTGTATATTTTGGAAGCAAATGTTATTGCCTGTCAGCCCCACTTTGATGATGCAGATTTGGCTGAAAACAAAATATCTTTCATGTCTTTCTGTATCTGCGAGACGGGGTGTTTTTCAAGAACCTACCTGATGATGTCACAAAGGTTTATATTTATCCCGTTTTGCAAACAAACAAACAAACAAGCTGTTGGATCTTGACAGAGTTACGCATTTGTTCCTTTTTTTGCCCTTGATGAAGTAAAATCAGTTCTCTGGGGGGAAAAAAACGAGTGTCCCGAGGCGAAGAGCGTACAGTCGTTTATTGAGGGGAAAGAATTAAAGGTTGTGATTTTTGCATTTCAAAAGCAGCTATCAGACCCGTAACGACACGGCCCGAAAGACTCCATCGCAAGTTCAGTTTGTAAACAAAGACAGACGGAAGAGATAACGAGATGATGTGAGAGAAAGTGTTTCCATCTCTGTGACAATTTTTGTCGTAGTTTCACAGTAAAAAAAAAAACAAAGTGCAGCAGCGGGTTTTTTCCCCCAAAGTATTTATTTATATTAATAAAGCGCGAATGTCTGTCGATGTCGGAGTCTCGCACTGACTACCCAACGTTGCCCTTGTTAAAATGAACAAATGCCCCACCGGCAATTGTCTGCATTGACTAAAATGTTGAACTTTGGAATGATAGGCGCTGTCAGCCCTCCTCATGCCGTATGCCAGTGGGGATTTCTTGGTTTAAAATTTAGATGGGCAGATACATCTGACATTTCTAAACTCAGTTTTCAATTATGAACGAGGCCCCCTGTGCAGCTGCCTATAGTGAGCTCTGATTACTGTCTGACAGCTGCAACAAATGATGAAGGCTTGTCTCGGCTTGATTGAAGAGTATTCATCATTTGCTCTCCTCTGCGGAGAGGCAGGACCTGCAAACCCCGACTCAATCATTCTGACCCTCATTAACTGCTACACACACACACACACCACACTGCACAACAGACGGTCTGCTTTCTACTTGTTGCAAGCAACAAGCTTGACAGTAAAAGGGTCAAATCTAAGCAGCGAATCTTAAAATTGACTTTAAAAAAAAAAAAGCAACTGTAGAACTACAAGTTTAAAACACTGCAGTAATGCGGTGACCTACAAGGAAACAATATTTTTGATTCTATTAGATGCAAGATATTTATTCAACACTGCTGGGTGCTGGTGGATGTTGGCCTGTGTTGGTTCCTGCTTGATTTCTGTCTTCAGTGAAACGATGTCTGCAAGGGAACCCTGTCTCTGTTTTTGACAACTTCAGGAAAATCTGAATTAGTCGACTAATCGGGTACTAGCTAGTCGTAGTCGACTGTTACGACTTGTCATCCCAACACTAGTTTTTGGTACCACATAAGGTACCAAAAACCAAAAGATACTTGCAAGCCAGTCTCCGTATACCATGGCCTACACAAAAATGTATGATGGTGCCTGCAGCTCCAGTCATGTTGAAAAGTATGCCATATTATTTGTTTCATCATAAAGATTCCACAATGGTATAATTTTGACAATCTGGTATTGAGTTACCGGGTACCCCCCCCCAAAATTAATTAATTAACAAGAAGCAGTGCATAAAGCCCTGCAGGTGGGATGTCCCAGGGTGGAAGAATTATGAATCAACCTTTTTTTTTCACAGAAACAAAACAATCCTTTTTTATTACGTAGTCAATATACAATAACTTTCATATGAGCTAAACATCAAGTGTCTATCATAAGTAGTTCCTGAGATATCCAAAAAAGAATGTTTCCTTAGCAACAACCATTGTTTACCTTAGCAACCATGTCAACATGGTATAAAAGCCCTTCCAAAGACCTTTTATAAGAGCCAAACATCAAGTCTCTGTCTTAAGTAGAAGCTGAGATATTTGAGAAAGACTTCTTTCCCTAGCAACTATGGTTACCATAGCAACCAAATTAACATATCATGAAAGCCCTTCCAAAGAGCTTTCATATGAACTTAACATCAAGTGTCTGTCATGAGTTGTTCCTGAGATATTCAAGAAAGAATTTTCCCTAGCAACCAGGGTTACCATAGCAACCAAATAAACATGTCATGAAAGCCCTTCCAAAGACCTTTCATATGAACTTAACATCAAGTCTCTATCTTAAGTGGTTGCTGAGATATGACCCAAGTACAGAAAGGTCTCTTGGCGGGACCTCATAACAGAATACACAGACAGACAGACAGACAGACAGACAGACAGACATGGGGTCGGGCCCCATAGTGGTGTACTGCTAGATGGTCAGTCCATTACATGAGACATCCCACAATTAAAAATGGTGAAAAGGGACAATATCGGTTTGTGGAAGTATCAAAAGCTAAAACTGCTCACATTATGGTTTTAAAAAAATGCTAATAATTGATTGAGCTAATTGGATTTTAAAAAGGAACAGTTCTCACTGTTTTGAATGCTGGGTTACCAAAGTAAAAAGCAAACAAGGTCAATGACCATTGGATTCTATGGCATATGGTGCCACATAATATGATAAAGTGTAACAGCTGGTGCAAACTATTCCTTTTATTCTTTATTTATTTTTTACCGATTAGGTGACAATTGGCTGCAGGCCCGTGGACTAAGGGCGGTCTCCCATTGCCGATTTTTGGGCCCAATTTCAAAATTGAGGAAATCGGGCCCGTTGGGCATGTTGGACCCTTAGACCAGGTTTTTGGTGGTGTAAGGTGCAAACACTTTCTTGTGACAGAAGACATGAGAATGCAGCAAAATGACTACTGAATCGGGTAGAATTTAACAATGCCGCCTGCGCTGGCTTTTGCACCGCTTTCCGCCAAGTTTAAGCACGCTTGAGTAGTTCAAGAGAACCTCGTTTAATCTCTGAAGAGAAAACGGAATCCTGGATGGCAGATTTGCTTTCAGAAACAATGACGTATTCTGTCTGCACTAATTACAAGCCTAGCGATGGGGAAAACAGAGTTTTCTGTCTCTAATTAACAGGTACGAACGCTATAAGTTTAGCCTACAGGCCTGCAACACAAACGTAGCGACTGTTGCATTTGTGCAATGTAAGAAAAACTATAGCTCAAAAAAAAAAAAAAGAAAACTCATATAAAGGATGTGCTCATTGCACACATTCAGACGCACCTAATTTTCCACGTTCCAGCACTTAACTCGTGTATTTGTGTCGCCTGGCAGATCCAATGAGTGTCGCACACGTCTTCCCTGGTTCATCTCAAGCTGTCAAACCAAACCAAAGAATGTATTCTGCCCCCCAGCGCACGCAGCAAACAAACAGGGAGATTGGACAGCCAGCTGAAAAAGTTTCCTAATTATGGAACGCAGCGCATCATTAAGACTGTTACGAGCTTCCAGGAGCCAGGTGCAGCCTCACCTGTCAGCCGCGTCCTCATTACTAACGTGGTCGCCATGTTCCCCGGGACATCACGGGCAGGTTATTAGTGAGTGATTGGCAGGTGAGTTTACTGCCAAACTGTCACTTTTAGCACTTCTGAAAATAAATTGGCCATTTGTAGCGGCGCACTTTAGCTATTTGTCCCAGTTTAACGTGACCCGTTAAATAACAGCCGCACAGATTTAATGTTGAATTAATGTGGAGTATTTGATTTATTTAACAGTGAGCTGTTTTTCTGTTTTGTGTGGAGCATTTCTGAAGGGCAAAAAAAAATCTATTTTCTTTTTTTTTTTCATTTTATGCAGTGTGGAATATTTTTCATTTACAAAAACCGAAGTTCACGGGTGACACATTTTTCATATTCAATGTGAAGTCTATTTGTGTTCATGTTTCCATCAATGCCTGTTTTGGATTTTGGTTTTTTGGGGTTTTTTTACTTCACGCAAAACCCTTGACACTTGGTGGACTGGTTATTCTTACCAAATGAAAGAACTGATTCGATTTATGGGGTTGTGTGAATCTGGATTTTATTATTATTATTCACAACACAATGGGACATTTTTCAACATTTTGACCAATTTCTCAAACACTTTCTCCCACACTTGTTGAACCTTGATGTACTGATTAATCTTGCCAAGGAAAACCTATTAAATATTGGTTTGGATTGGGATGTAGGTTAGTGATCAATTTTAAAAGTTCTTTTACTCAGCGAAATGTTGTTTTTTGCCATATTTTGATTATTAGGCAATCGTACCCATGGGCCTGAAGATGCTAAGGGTTGTGGCGGATAGATCAGGTAAATATAGCATCAATAGGAAGTTCTTTCAGCTTGGCTGGCCTTGCCTGGGCAATTCCAGAATCCAGCTACATATGTGTGTCAAATTTAGTCCAAATTGGTTTGAGAATCAAATTCCTTGACCCCAATGACCTTAACCTTGATCCCAGGTGATTCCGGGGTCGACCTTCATCCACATACTACGTTTGATAGAAATCGGCCAAAGGACCAGGGAGGACTAGGCCAACAGACAGACAGACATGACCTTGACCCAAATGGCAAATTTGTCAAATTTGACCTCGCCTGGGCAGTTCCAGAATCCAGCTACATATGTGTGCTACTTTGATGGAAATTGGGTTAAACTCAAAATTTGGATCGTTTAATTGTCCCCAATTACCTTGACCTTTGTCAAAACCTTCATCCAGAAACCGTGTTTGGTGGAAATCAACCAGAGGACCTCAGAGTAATTGGGGATCAGACAGACGGATAAACTTTGCTTATCAATACTCATGATCACATCAAGAGAAAGAATCTATCACATTTTAAGGTTGAGGGCGATCTGGATGTGGATTTTGTTTTATTTGAATACTGCCATGGGGGAATGTGACATTTTTCAACATTTTCATCAGTTTCTGAAAAACTAATCCATTGATTCTGATGGAAACAGTCAGTCACTACTACTACTACTACTACTACTACTACTACTACTACTACTACTACTACTACAACTAATAATACATTTTATTTATAGGCACGTGCAGCGCGGTGGCCTAGCAGTTAGTGCGACCGCTTTGTGCGGAAGGTTCCCGGTTCGAACCCCTGCCCATTCTCCATGTAATGTGGAGTTGCGTCAGGAAGGGCATCCGGCGTAAAACTTGTGCCAAATCTACATGCAGATCCATGTGGGATCTGCTGTTGCGATCCAGAATTGAAATTGGGAGAAGCCGAAAGTAGATTATTTTATTTCTAGGCACCTTCAATCAATAAAATTAACAAAGGTTTACTGTGTATAAAATCATTCTAGACAGTCTGAAAGTCTCGGGTGATGTGCACTGAGTTTTGAATTTTTCTCAGAAATATTCTTTACTCCACATTCCAGGATTGTTGGGTCTTAGCTGAGGTACGTTTAGTGCTTTTCTCTCATTTTCAGCTGTTTGTTGGAAGCCGCTGTATCGCTTGTATGATTGATGTCTTGTGTGTTTATTTATTGTAGAATTCACAGCAGTGAGATTAATGCTGTGAAAACTAAAGTAAATACGACGCCCTTTGTGGTTTATCATTGTAAACTCTGAGCAGCTGACGCTTCATTTACACATCAAAAGTGATAGGAAAAGAAAATCATGAAACATTGTTTGCTGCACGCACCCAATGTTCATAAATACCGTTAAAAGTGTGCAACACTTTTCATAACTGGAAGAGCACTGATTAGAGTGCAAACCTCGGTGTGGCTCCGCCCCCTTTATCCGGATGTGTTTTGGCCTATGACCAACCAACAAATGGAAGCAGGCAGAACTATAATGAGGTCCATAAGTAATTGGACAATGGTCGACTTCATCATTTTGGCTGTGTGCCACCAGAGTGGATTTACCGTTTTAAACGTGGAACGCGTCGTCTTTAATTTGACAACATTTTGGGAATTACAGCTAATTTTAGTAGCTCCAAAAATAATTGGACATGTCGCTGCTCAGCTGTTCTATGGCCAAGGTTATTATCTACGAATGTCTTTGACAAGTAAGTGTATAAAAAAGTAAAAACATCTGGAAAATTCTGCACCATCCACCATAAAAACAGTATCTACCCGACGCTCCGCAAAGCTCCCAGTATTTGCTTTTCGTGACTTTGACCAAATTCAGGAATTTGCTATGCAGAATATTCATATTGAGACTCATGATTGGACGAGCTCATTATGTCGACCTAAAGAGATTTTGATGCCTGTCAGCAATGTTGTTTGCAGCAATGTTTCTGTTAATGATTGATTTGACTCCAGAGGACTAAATGTTCAGTCCTGATGCCAAATTCTCACTGGAGCCGCATATAATTACAGGTATGGCTGTGAAGTAAAGTGTCAGCTTTGGGGATAGATCCAACCATTTTTGACACCTTTGCTCTTTAAGTTTTTGCCTTAAATTGTGCCTCCCAGCCAGTCAGAGAGAGGATTGGAAAAGTGAAAGAAAGCAGCTCGGAGAATTAGAAATCAAGATTTTTTTTTTTCTTTAAAAAGGGCAAGATTTAGAAAAATAGATGAGGGTAAAAGATAGAGAACCGAGAGAGGAAAGGAGAGGGAGTTGGAGAGTTTGAGAAGAGGAAAAGAAAGGCATCTGCACCAGTCAACCTTTGCAGAAATCAATAACTCAAGCAAAGATGGAGACAGCAGGGGAGCGAGGGAGAGGTGGAGCTGGAGAGAGGAGGAGACGGCGTTACTAAAGGGTGAAGCTTTTGGGAGCGCAGACAAAGCTGAGTGTGTCAGCGAGGGAGAAAAAAGATGGTGAAGGTTTTTGTGTCTTTTTGTGCTCGGGGAGAAGCCCAGCGGGTTAGTGTCTGGCCCAGTGAGGTCGACCTCTTCACCTGCAGATCGACAGCAAACAAAGGGCGGAACAAGGAATGAAAAGGGTGAGGAGAATGGAGCAGGAAGGATGACAGAGTGGTGTCACAGGTTATTCTTTGTTCTCCTTTGAAAGACGGCGTGTACGCCTCAGAAATGGCTGCAACTGTCTGAAGTGGGGGGGGGCTACAGGTGCAGAGTCGTACACCGTGTCCAGATTGTCCAAGCTGTAACATCACAGACATCTTCTTGCCCTGAAAGTTACACCGGAACAACAAAGTCTCATTTTACCAAATGAAACGAGATTCAGCACTGGACTTTATGCTGGGCCTGATTTGATTCGACAGTTCGACGGTGGGCGGGGCTTGGTGAAGATGGAGGTGGAACACAAGCATTAACTTCTTCATGTTTGCTGTTGGACCAGGTTCCTCCACGGAACAAAGTGACAGTTTAGACCACAACTGCAACACTTTTTGAAAAGGGGGGCTTTATCTTACACCTGGTGCAAAGCAGTGCCAAAAAATGGGCCATCAAAGGAGTTTAACCCTAATCAGTGCACCTGGGGTCCAAGCGGACTCCGCGGGTATATTTTTTTAATATATTTTCTGAACAGTTATACATATTCAGCTGAAATTTTATGTAATTGTCACCTATGTAGTTGCCTTCTGTTTTAATTTATTCAGATCCAATTTTTTCGATTAAATACTGTTGGCTTCATAGCATTTTTTTTCTTATGGGGTCCACTTGGACCCCAGTTTGACATAATGGTGTCTGTTTGGATTCCACGGCAAAATTTTGAGCTTTGTCAATTTTTCATAACTACTGAACTGTCAGAGCAGTTTTCATTCAGGATATTAGCATCAGAGCGACTGCAGTGAGTCGGACTAGGTACTGAATTTTAGTATTGAGAAGTCGTGTTTGAAAAAGAGAAAAAAAAATTGTCAAAATTCTTTCAAAATGAAATGTGATTTATTAGCCAGATACTAAAGTCTTTTTTCAAACTAGTTGCAAAGTGACCCTCTCTAGTTATGTTACAGATATCTGCAAGAATGGCCTAAATTTAAAAAAGTGGTGGGGTCCACATGGACCCCAGGTGTACTGATGAGGGTTAAAGGTATCGGTTTGTGCTAAAATGTTTTTTTTATTTACCTTTTACAGTTAAATATGGTTGGAGTTGGATGTTAAGCATCCTCAGTGTCTGGATGTTCGGCCTCTAACACTGGGAGACAGCTGGGAAGAGCTTATGGAGTCATGAGGTCACTGGACAGAGGTGTTTGGTGATGCTGACATCTTTGCAGGAGAACAAAGGTCCAACTCTTTAGGGTCCTGGTGCTTCCTGTCTTGCTGTATGTTTGAGACTTGGATGCTAACCAGTGACCTAAGGCTGTGACTGGATGTCTTTGGTACCAGGTCTCTTCAGAGGATCCTTGGGTACCGCTGGAATGACTTTGTGTCAGATGAGCGGTTACTTAGATGAGGAGTATCACTTCGCATTGTGAGGGAACGTCAGCTACGACATTTTGGCCATGTGGTGCATTTCTCTGTGCATGATCCAGCACGCAGGTGCATCAATGTTGAGGATCCCAGCAGATGGACAAGGCCAAGGAGAAAATTGGTGGTGGTCCATCCAGTATAAGGACATACGAAGAGTTCATTTGCAAAACCTTCTAAGTCCAAAACCACAAATTTTTCGTTGAGGCCAACATGCACTTGGCTGCTTAGGCAAATGTCACTGTGCAAAATATTAAAGAATTTGAACATAAGATTTTCACTTTATTGATGGAAATCTGTGGATTTTCTAATGCGTTTTCCTTTAAATTCCCTTTTTAAATTACATTTTCCTCCATCTAACAAAAATGGACTTGAAGGGTTTTGCAACTGAACTCTTCATATTGTTTATACATTTCAGTATTTTAGTCTTTAGAGTGATGTCATAGAGCCAGGTTGAAGCTCACCACCACCAGTGGGGAAAAAAAGCCCCCAAAAAAAAAAAGTCTGCACGACCACATCATCAGGCCACTTTGAGGATCGTTGACGTGTCGTTCTCCTTCTTTCTTGCCCACGCTTCTGTTCCTAAATTACATACATTCTTATGTCACTTGATGGGTGCAGTGTTTGATCACACCATATGAGAGGATGACAGAAAAGAAATGGAATAACATTTGTTTGGGCAGCAGCGCAACTGGACCATAAAAGAAGAATGCGGGGGGGAAAAAAGGAAGAAATAATATTTTTAAAAGTACAAAAGCTTGAAATCCATCATGCTTCTGACAACAAAGTGCTTCAGTGATGAACTCGGCACTGACTTGTCAGCGGGATGCACATCCTGTTCGTGAGTAATACAAAGAAAAATCTGGCAACAGACTCTTTGACGATGTATAGACACTACAGAGGCCTTCCTCTGTTGTGTCACAACAACATCAAAGAAATTTATGCTTTTGTTGTGCGTGCTCGCTCGCGACTGTCTTGGAGTGCGTGGGTGCGTCCGTACAAGTGCGCTTGGCTGCTGCTTTAACGATGGCTGACATAAACGAGTCGCTTCTTTTTGATGCTTTATTTTTTTTGGTGAATTTGACACCAGCCCAAATTTCTCTAATTTTAGGTGATTTTTTTGTTTTTGTTTTTTTTAAGAATAGTCCCACATCAGGACTGAAGTGTTGCATATTTTACTGAAGTGTGTTTCACTCATGAGCTCACTGTGCATCAGTAGCGTGACGTTGGTTCCGAGTTCCTAGTTCCGTTTTGGAAAAATGGAGCTCGAACCAGTTCCTAGTTCCATTTTAGACACCAAGAACAGTTAGGACCAGATCCCAGTTCCGTTTTAGGAAAACGGAACTTGGATCCATTTCCTAGTTCTGTTTAAGAACCCAGGAACAAAATACAAGATTCATTGAAGATAATTATGCTAAAACTGGGTTAGACTCTTGGTCGCAGTAACGTTTTGCTTTCTCCACAAAGATTGTAAATTACCACCAGATCCCAGTTCTGTTTTACAAAAACGGAACTCGGATCCACTTCCTAGATCCATTTAAGAAACAAGCAATTATGTAAGTACTTCAAGTTCTTCAAATCACCAACTGACGATCTCGCCAGCCTTTAAATGAACGCGAAACTGGTGAATAACTGGCTGCCACATCGAGGGCTTCTAAATGGATTTTAATGATGCTACAGCGGACGTTTCCGTACATTTTGATGCGTCATTGACCGTGTGTCCTGATTTTGCCGGTTGGCGAGTTACGACTCCTGGTGAGGTGGACAAGAACTATCAATGTCAACAGTAAGTGGCCTTTCGAGAAATATTATGATTTTGCTTGATTTTGGGTGGTTGCTGGCGAGGGGCAGTTTTAATTTAAAATCTGTCCGTGCCAGCAACAGTGGCCGCAAAATGTGGGTGGCCGTTGGCGAGGGGGGCTGTTAGAGAGGGGGACCACTGTACAAGATTCACTGCAATCCGTAACAGTGACCAAGATTCAAATCCAGTTTTAGCATAATTTTCTTCAATGAATCCTGTGTGTAGTTCCTAGTTCCTTAAACGGAACTAGGAACTGGATCCGAGGTCCGTTTTTCTAAAACGGAACTGGGATCTGGTGGTAAAGTTTTGGTGCATTTTTATGTGAAGTAAACTTACAATTTGCATCCTCTTGTAAAGAAAGCAATCCGTAACAATGACCATGATTCAAACCTAGTTTTCACATAATTTTCTTCAATTAATCTTGTGTATAGTTCCTGGTTGCTTAAATGGGACTAGGAACTAGATCAGAGTTCTGTTTAAGGTCTGACTCTAAAACGGAACAAGGACCTGGTTCCTAGTTTCTAAAACGGCACTGGGAACTCAGAACTAGGAACCAACTTCACGCTACCCTGTGCATCAGGACCTAAAAATTTAGATTACGGCAGAAATTCTTAATAAAACTACAATTTACATCATCAAACAACTAACGCACCTTCAGGTGGAACAAAAATAAGAACTTTAGACTTACTTATAGGGACGGAGGAGCAGCTTGAGGTTTTTTTTTCCCGGTTTTTAAACTTTGCGAGTCAAGGCCTGCGCTCTCGAGTGCCCCTCTAGGTCGTTATTGAATTCATAAAGCACAGATTTTGATGACCAGTCTTTTTTTTTCTGAGTGGATATTGTCACATCTCTGAGTCTGAAAAGTTTTTGGTCCCTTTTGAAGATAAAAAGTCTATTTTCTGTTACAAGGCTAAAATTACAACAGTCTTCATATCTTCTTTCTTATACTGTTGAGAAACCTCTTGATTATCTCCCATCTCCCCTCCGGCTGAGAGACATCTGAGTGAACGCTCCCGTTATTCGTTATTTTTTTCTCTCTCTCTCTCTCTCCGCTCGGCCTCACCTCTGCGGGCTTGTTTATGCCGTGTTCTTCCTCCTCAGTAATTATGAGCGTCGCTCGCTGTATCCCCGTCCGTACGACGAGCCTGACGGATGTGCGGGGAAATGGATGATGTGAGCGAAAAAGCGGCGTGAAAAACGAGCACGTCATTGCAGAAGCCATTTCCGTGGTGACACATCTGTCCATCGGCCTTGACCCGAGGGGACACGGCACTAAATCTGACTTATAGTCATAAACACACAGACGGCGCGCACACTGATCAGGATTAGCCCGCGGTAACGATGATTATGATTGTTTATGGTCTCCAGCTCGCACTCGTGTCAGTTACGGCGTCTGTCACAGGTGTGAGTTTACGTGCGAGCACATATTCGGCCTGTTTTGTGCTCGTGGGCGTGCACGTGCAGACACGCGCACACTTGAGGGAGTCACGAACGAGGGGAGTAATTGCAGGCAAGGTGGGTTATTGTGTCCTTTATCAAGCAGACAAGCCAATTAGAAGCACAACCATTGATATTAATTTTCCCTCCCCCTCCCCTTTTCCCTCCGCTTTCCGAAATGTTTTTCATTTAATGGCCGGATACACTCGGTGATGACCTGTGAAGATGGCGATAGAGGTATGCAGAGTGAATTTACTGGAGCATGGCGTCGTGCTCGTCAGCGGGACAGAGGACTGAGGCTCAGACTCACCTGTCAGGGAGGTGGATCACGTTATGATCGCCGCCGAGCCGAAACTGTTGGAATAATTCATCGTCCTTCTGCTGCCTGCTTGATGTAAACAGTGTTGATGTCCTCGCCTGACACCGCGTGCTCATTGAGCTCTTCCTCTTTGGCCTCTTCATACAGGAAGGAACTGCCGTTGGCGTGTTTGTGCTCTTTGCAGTAATCAAAGGTTTGGAAGAGCTGCAGTTTTAACCGTTCCACCAACGACAGCAACCAGAAGGGCACGCAGAGAGTGCATACTTCCACAAGGGTAACGACGGATAGGGTCCATCAACTCGCCGGCGAGTTTGAAGATGTTTTTATTAATATTTCAGCAACGGAAGGTCGCAGAATCATCATTCGAACTGTTCCTGAAACCACAAATTCTCAGCTCTCATTTCCATCTCATTGCAAGATAAGTCATTCACAGCCAATCCAGCAAGCCTGAGAAGACCACATGGGTCCACGTCATCATTGTGTCTCTGAGGCCTAACTGTGTCCGTCTGAATTCTGAGTGTAGTCTAAGTGTGAATTTGTAGTTTCAGGAACACTTTGAATGCTGATTCTGCGATGTTCTGTTGCTGAAATATTAATAAAAACATAACGGAAAAACTGCTTCAAATGCATTGGCGACCCCAGAGGGGGATAAAAGGAAACCCCATCTCAAAATGTTAAAGACGTGCTACAGTGTCTATGGCTATGATTGTTTTTGCACACCATGTGCTAGATCTGTGGTTCCCAACCTTTTTTTCCCTTGGAGACCCCCAAGGAACAAATGACAAATGCCCGCACACAAACACACACACACACACCACAAAAGACTAAAGGGACTCATTCCCATTTTTGTTTTTGGATTTTTGGCAAAAATTTAATTTAACACGTGTAACTTTGGTTATTGC
>OMMV01174480.1:0-14300 GCA_900302635.1 Chatrabus melanurus | reverse complement strand
GTTCTATCATCTCCAACCAGTCTGCCCATTCTCCTCTGACCTCTGACATCAACAAGGCATTGTCGTCCACACAACTGCCGCTCACTGGATATCTTCTCTTTTTTGGACCATTCTCTGTAAACCCTAGAGATGGTTGTGCGTGAAAATCCCAGTAGATCAGCAGTTTCTGAAATACTCTGAACGTGGCATGGTTGTTGGTGCCAGACGGGCTGGTCTAAGTCCCTTAAATCCCCTTTCTTCCCCGTTCTGATGCTCGGTTTGAACTTCAGCAAGTCGTCTTCACCACGTCTAGATGCCTAAATGCATTGAGTTGCTGCCATGTGATTGGCTGATTAGCTATTTGTGCTAACACGCAATTAAATGGGTGTACCTAATAAAGTGGCAGGTGAGTGTATATGGCGGTGGGCTCCACAAACTTCCTAATAAGGTCAACCAGAGGTCAATCATTTGGGTGAAGGTCATGATCGTTGGGGGTCAAATGTCAGATTGCCTTCATGCCTACAGGCACTATTACTGAGTATACGTTCAATTTTAAGGATGAATGTCTGGTAAAGATGGACAGACGCTCGGCCCTCCTCTGCACCGGTTCACCCCTGACCTTTGGTGACCAGCTGTCGCCTCTTCGATGACCTATTTCGAATTGCGTGTTTTACCGGATCCGAGCGTGAACTCCAGCAGCTCAGCACAGATACGACCCCGCAACCTTCGTAAGCGTGTGGAGCTCAAACCCTCAAAAACAAACTCAAAATATCAGAGCGTGAATTACGGCACAGAGATCTCGTTTGCTTTCCATCATGTCTTTTCCAGTTCTTTAAAAAATAAAAATAAATAAAAAAATAAATCTTTTGAGGCAAATGAAACTTGAATATCAAAGCAGTTTCTGTTCCAATAAATTCTACACAGAATATTAAACGCGTCTCTTTGTTTGACCTTCCTCTAGAAGCGCAGTCATCAATATTTCAGTTTTTATTCAATTCAGTTTTCAGCTGTCACACCGACGCTGATCATATTGTCCTTCCCCGCACGACCTTCTCCTCACCGCCTCGTTCACTCGACTACCTTTACAGGTTTTAGGTTTCAGAGACGCTTTTTCTTTTTTTGCCTCCTTTTCTCTCTACAGCCTCCACATGGCCTCTAATGGTGCAATCACGTTCCCTCCCAGCTTCACGTTGGAGACGCAGCATCATCAAAACGCAGAAAAATAAAGAAAGCTGTACTTTCAAAAACCCAAACGTCTGTTACTTACCATTTTATTTAATGCACTTATTTATGTTATTGCATTATGTGGTTTCTGAAATTATAGCCTGTTGATATTCTTAGACGAGCGGCGGTGGCCTTGGTGGCCACCAGACTGAGGATCTGGAAGTGCAACAAAGTCAAAAACAAGCTATTTTCAAGCTACATGCAGCTTCAACCAAACCTGCTCCTAATTTCCATCATGCATTTCCTTGGGAAATCAAGCCTGGACAAGATTAGGAATGATCATATCAGAGGGACAGCACAGGTAGGACGGCTTGGCGTCAAAGTCAGAAAGGTGAGATTGAGGTGGTTTGGATATGTGCAGAGGAGGGATGCAGGGTATATAGGGAGAAGGATGCTGAGGATGGAGCCACCAGGCAGCAGGAGAAGAGGGAGGCCAAAGAGGAGGATTATGGATGTGGTGAGGGAGGACATGCAGGTGGCTGGTGAGACAGAGGAAGATGCAGAGGACAGGGTGAGATGGAGACGGATGATGCGCTGTGGCGCCCCCTAATGGGAGCAGCTGAAAAAAGAAGAAATGATCATTTTTCCCTGCAACAAGCTCAGACATGTCCAGCAGCTATGGCATATTGCTTCTTCTTCATGTCTGTGTCTGTTTTACTGCTTTGCTCTAGAGTGCCACCTAACGTTCCTGTGATCAAGTGCAGTTATCAAACAGCACAATAAGCTGAAACGGCAAGTGGGGGGAGGGGGTGGTGGGGGTGCATGTTGGAGCAAACTGGGACCACAATCATGTGAAGCAAAAACCAGCCGAGTACAGAGCAGACGGTGTGCGCCGCCTCAGTGTGGTCAACAACAAGTTTGCTTGTTAGGTTCATGTCAAGGGTTCCAACTGGAACTGAATCCACGTGTATCGTTTACGTGACCGTCATTAAAAAAAAAAAATGCTTTGACAAATACAATCAGAGTGGCTATTGTGAGATGCGTAGAAGGCCGTTCTTGTTACGCGGCACAATTTCATTTCAACACTGGACCCACGTATCGGAGTCGATCGTAATTCTATTTTTGCTGTTCAAGCTGCAGCAGGAGAGACGCTCTGAACCAAAGAGGAAGAGCGGCGACTTCCGCATCAGACCAGATTAACAGGAGCTGGCGGTCCACGTACATTACGGAACAGCTCCTCGTCTGGTTGTTTCTGGCCATCGAAAGAGTCAAGAAGTTTTAATTCTTTTAAAATCTCCAACAACAGTGCAGTCGCTTTACGGGGGAAGTCTGGGTTCGGGTGTTTTTTTTGCATCTGAAAAGTCCTCGGTACGTCGCTGTGCGAGTGACGAACAAGTGGAGAAAGTTACAGAGGGCAATCTGATTGAGTATTTATTGGGGAAGAGCTGCTTCGATTTTTCTGTCGAATGGATTATTCCGTGTCATTCCCACTGAAGTTCTGATCGGATCCACTTATTTCATTCCAACTGATGAGTGTTTAGACATTTCTATTCAGATTATCCATGACAGTCGAGAACCTCCCAGAGGAAAATTTTACTGCTCAAACTTTGCTCCTCTGCAGCTTGAGAGACAAAAGTGAGATTCTCTCTTCAGCCTCATTTTAGGTTTTGGTTTTTTTTTTTGGTCTCTTGAGAATTTTTTTAATTTTATTTTGGAGCTTGATGAGATCTTCTGAAAAATTAAAGGAGGCTCATTTGTGATTTTGTGCATCTATCTCAAAACAGAGATGGGAGAAATAAGCCAAAGTTTCATTTTGGCTTCACACAGACCTCAGCTGTCAAGGAGAAATAACTGACAATAACAATTTTTGAGATCTCATTTCTAATTTTCTAAATTTGTCAATCCATCAGAATCCCACGCCTCAGATGTTCTCAATTCCTCTTATCAACGGCGGCGTGATTTTCTGCGAGGTTTAAGTTGTAAAAACTCATCATGACAGATGTCCAAATGTCACACTCTCCCGTTCGCAGTGGCGCTGAAAACCTGCGTATGTTTTACCTTTTGTCCCCACACAGAAAATCGATCAGGAATCAATAAAGAATTGGACCGATAAACAGACTCGGTAGATAAAATCTTATCAATTCCCTTCCTTACTCAGCGTTGATGTAAACGTGGCTACTGTTAAACCCTTTATGCAAACACACTGCAGATGTCTCAAGTGAATGTAGTGTAGTGTAGTGAATGTCTGAAAAAACCCCAAAATAACATACTGTCACATTATATCTGCTCTGAAATTCCACTAAATGACTGCAGCTGTATTGATGTGGTCATGAACATTGCTATTGCCGTTTCTCACAATGCCTTTCAGGATTTCTTTGTCTGACACTTCCAAATATTTCCCACCTCTTCCGCCATTCCTGCCGCTCCGGAACAGACAAACCCCCCCCCACCCAAAAGTCACTCTTCCTCTACCTTTGTTTTCTTTAATCTGAAAAATGTACTATAGATGTGTCACTGGTCTAACAGGAGCATCAGTACACACTCCTAAATATGCAACACGGCCAGACAACAAAAACAAACAAACAAACATCCTCCCCGAGTGCCAAAGGCAAAAACACAGGAGGTCTGCTCAACACCGGCTGTGTTTACTCTGAATCCGGAACAATGAGGAGTGGCGTGGCCCTCAAGTGCCCCTCCATTTTTGTTCACAGCGAGTTCAAAACAATCTCAGCAGTGCAACGTGCAACGGGGGGTTATGTAAGAGTTCACGTTTGAGAAGTTGTAACCAGTCCAAGGTTGGTATTTAATATAGAAATGACACATTACCAATATAGTTGCCAATTTTTTTGTCCATCAACTCATAAGTTCAGCTTTACAGACAGTGTCACTTTTGTTTGGGGTTCCTTATACTTGCCAAGAACTACACGCGTAACTACGGCTCAAACTATTACTCGAGTCATCAGTTGTTAGAAAAATAAAATGTGCATCCTTGCCAATTGTTACTTATTAAGAAAAAATAAGCAGAACGCTTAATTACAGCTTTTCAAAAGGTGAAAAGTTCTTCATTTTGTCAGCTCCACACCACCACTGTTCTACTGAAATGGCTCGTCATTGAGATGATATTTTTCCGCTGGTTTTAAATGGCTCAGAAACGGCTAAGATTTCCTAAACTGATTTTAATTTGGCTAAAAGTACAGATAATTAGCTGATAAGTGCTTTTAAGCCATTTTACACTAAAGACAGACTCACTGATGGAAATGGAGTTTAAAGTAGTTTTTAGCCATTTTTAAGAGTTTGAAACAGCAAAAGGAAAGAAGTTTACACTCTGAACTGGTTTGAACCCTTTATCAAAGAACAAGGTTCAAAAAATGTTTGGCCTTTTTTTTTTCAGTCAAATCAAGAAATAGGACATTTAGGTTTTGAGAAAGTGGCTATTTTCACTTTGACATTTTATAGATTCAACAATAAACAGTTACAACCCAGAACAGATTAATCAATAATCACCAATAACGATTACAATCAACAGTTGCACCGCTACAAGTGATAAACTGAGGCCATGAATTTGACCAGATTTTGCACAAATATAAGAACCAGGACCTCAAAGGTCACGTGCACAAACAGAACCAGGCCCTCAAAGGTCACGTGCACAAACAGGTCAAGCTGCAGACGTTTGTGGCTCCTCCACCTTTAAAGCTTCGCTCTGATCGACGACGTGCAGCTGCTCTGTCTTTTAACGGCTCCTGTAAAACACCTGCTGTCACATCACTGACTAAACGTTTTCCAGACGGCCGACAACAGTTTACCAGCCGCCAGTAAAACCCAAAGATAAAGAACTCCTTCAGCAGCGCCACCTCAGATTCTGATGCTCTCTTTTATAAAGGACACAGAAGGTCGTGACTAAACAAAGCGGCGAAATCCAAAACGTCCTCTGAAACACCAACAGGATCGACAGAACAGGGGTTACTGGGAGTTTTTAATTTCCCAGGATTCACTGAAAATGCTGAGAGAAAGAAAAACTGACATTATGGTTTCCGCGTGTCGAGGGCTGCAAACAATTACTTTGTTATCACTTTAGCTGTGGAATATGATGGAATGACGAATCATCGAGTCCATAAAAGTTTAGAAAATGTCATCACAATTTCTCAGAACCAAAAGAGACGTCTTCAGATAACTGGTTTTAACAAAAAAAAAAAAAAAAAAAAAAAAGAGCAAAAACCAAAGATACTTGTTTTTAACAACCAGTTTCTAATTTTGTCAGATTCGATCCATTTTAAATCGGTTTACTGCAGGATCAGAGCTGTTTCAAACTAGTTTTAAAATCAGATTATAAATGCAGTTTTAACCAATCCTACAACAGTTTAAATCTAATTAAAAGCAGCGTCAACCAGATTACAGAGAGTTGAAAGCACTTAAAACCAAAAAGAAAGAAACTAATTTCTGGTTAAGACCGTTTACAAAATGGTTTAAAAGCACTTGTCTCTCATTGTTGCGTAACGTTCTAAAATCAGATTGTCTCATTTACATAGATACATCACATGGAAACATTTTGTTGGATTAGAGTAATTTAAAATGAGATAAGAACACTTTCTACTTAAACCAGTTTAAAACTTGGTTTAAAGTGGTTAAAATGCATTTTAAACCAGTTTGTCATTGATAGATAGCATTTTATCACCAGATTTATGAATAGATAAAGATGACTGGAAACATGTTTAACGGTTTACAGCCACATAAAAGGAGAAAAAGATCAAATATCGAGTTTAACCAGATTAATACATGTTTAAAGTTGTTTAAAAGCATTTTAAAGCAGATTGTCATTGGTAGAAGCCATTTCATCATCCGATTATGAATGGAAACATTTTTGTTGGTTTAGAGCCATTTACATCCAGAGAAAGATTAAATATCTGTTAAAACAGTTTTAGACATGTTATAAGTGGTTAAAAAGCATCTTAAACATTGGTAGATTGCATTTTAACACCAGATTATGTCTAATTTGAACAGATTAAAGATAATTTGAATCTTTTTTTCTTGGTTTAAAGACACTTAGAGAATAATATCTTGTGTAAATTACTTAAAAAACAGACTCTCAGCTTGTGATGACCACACTTTCTGTGACCTGATTATTACCTTTTCCTGGTCAAAATAAATGTTAAAAAACCGTTACCCAGACGGCAAAGACAGTCCAGCACTGGCAGATCGACTCAACAATCACTAACAACGAAACCTACTCAACCGCCAAAGAGAAAAAGAACACGAGCGCCGTACAACTGCATTAAGATTCTAAACGTCGATAAAACATGTTCAGCCAAATCCTCGGAGCATTTCCTAAACATCACATGCGGCGCACAGCAGGAGAAAAATGCCGTCTTTCTGCATGCATCCAATCAATGGGAAATAGAGAATGTGTAGGGGTCACGACCTCAGGGAGGGAAATGATCCTCCAGTTGCTACTGGGTTTCTGGTGTATAAACACTGCACTGGAAAAACATTAGTCTTAGTCGAAAAGTTGACACGACTGTACCACACTGTAGAACTATTGATGGACTGAGACTCAGTGTGAATTTGTCCACTTCGTTTTTATGACTATTACCACAAATACAGCTCACTGCGCGGAACGGAGCAGGTCGCTTCATGCGTAGTCTGAGAAGCGGTGCAGTAAAGCCGTCTCACCGACGGGCGACAAACCTCCGTGTCAGCAGGAAAACAGGTCGGAGGAGAGCAGATTGCAGATTTGGAGAAAGCAAAGTGAACATTTGATGTTTGCATTTGGCCGATCAAAGCTTTTAAATTAAGTCAACTAACTCGGGTTTGCCAAACAAAAAAAATCCTTCATTTATGGGTCTCAGCAAACCTGGACAGGTCAGGTCTGGGAGGTCACTACACCACGGAGCCGTCTTTGGTCCTGGAAAGGAACCACCCAGGCAGACAACTGGTCCCATCCCCCCCCCCCCCCCTCTCAAAAGTAACCATCTATCTGCCGCAGCCAGGTGAAACATGGGCGTGTCCTTGACCTTCTCCAGCCTCTGAGGCACCTGCGTGCTGGATCACGCCCAGAGAAACGCGCCACATGGGCAAAATGTAATGCAAGTGATACTCCTCATCTGACAAAGTCATTCCAGCAGTACCCAAGGATCCTCCAAAGAGACCTAGTACCAGAGACATCTAGTCATCACCTTAAGGTAACTAATTAGCGTCCAACTCTCACAACCATACAGTAAGAAAGGAAGCACCAGGACCCGAAAGACTTGGACCTTCGTTATCCTGGAAAGATATCGGCCTCGCCAAACACCTCTGTCCAGGCGTCTCCCGACATGATCATGATGGGGGGTTTTTTTCCCCAGTATTGATCAATATCGATATTTACCACGATATATAATTTAATAAATGCTGTCAGTTTGAAGAGTGTCCTGATAATGACTGAAACATTTTTAAAAAACCAGTTGTTGATGACGGGATGTGTCTTACCGGCAGTCGATTTGTAATCACTCAGTGGACATCAGCGCCGGGGGAGGACGGCTGGGCTAAGGTAAGCGGCTAACTGTATAAGCAGTCGCTTTAAAATGTTTCTTTACATTTAGTGGCGTAAACATGCCTACATTTCCCTCCACAGGGACACTCTTCATGCTACCTCCCAGTTCTTGGATGTCTAAAAATGGTGGTTTGGAAATGATCAAGTGGAAAAATGTGGAAAACATTTTTGTGCATGATACAGAAGTTACAGTGACATTTCCAAGAAATATTTATAGCACAGTGTAATAAAACAGTAATTAATCATTGCTATAAAAGAGATTGCAGCACCCCTCCCCTCTCAGAAAATCCCGGCCACGCCTTTCAGTACACAGTTTAAATTTCACCCTCCCTCTCCTGCAGCCTCAGCATCGTGTCACGGAGCCTTAAGAGGTCATCCAGTTTGAATGGTCACTTATTGCCTGTGGAGAAGTTAACGATGGTGCCGGCGAACCTGAGGACCACCCCGGTGTCAAAAACAGCCTCCGGCTCAAAGTAACACCACCTGCGCAAAATACTTTTTTCCATGTCTGCTTCAGACACAATGAAAAGCATCATGGGAATTGACCCCAGAAACAGCAGCCTGGCATTATTTACGCCTATTGTGTGGGAATTTAAAAGTGTGGGTTTTTTTTTTTTTTGTTGTTTTGCCACTTTGTGCATGCTGATAAAAAGATTTCACCTCAGAAAAGCAGCTCAACTCATGCAGAGGAAAAGCAACAGCCACTTCCAGGTTACTCATATATCAGAGGCACATTCAAGATGATGGCTATTCTGAAAGGATAAAGTTAAAACGGCAAAAGAATAAAGCTTTCATACTCATAAAAAAAACTTTTATAAAAAAAAATGGAATTAATGAGCAGACAAACGCAATAAGAGGCTCTGTTTCATGTCTGGCTTGGACAGTCTCACTCTATTTTCTTCCACTTCAGACCTTGATCTCATTACACTTACTCCGTCCAAATGTCTCGAACAAATGCCAGCGGTTTGAGTTCATGCCCTCTCCCTGCCAAACAAATCAAAACAACCAACAGTCCGAAGCGCAAAAGCAGCTTTCCGGCACCTCCAGAGAACGGAGAGCTCGGCGGTGTACTAACCTCAGCACGCTGCGCCCTGGGCTGGCTGGCGTCTGCCTCGATGGCGTATACATCCACCAGGTAGAGGTCGGAGCCTTGTTCTCGGTCCAGCTCTGCCGCCGTCTGTATCACTCCAGTGTGACGTCCGATGGTGAACAGGCGTCCTACGGCTTTCCCACCGCTGTGCACCGCTACGATGAAATACTCCACTTTGGTGGCAGAGCCCCGGGGGCTCGAGGCATCCAAGGAGATCACGTTGGTGCCCGGCGGTTGTCCCTCCTTGAGGATGGTGATGTATTTGGGCTGGGAGAAAACAGGCCCGTCAATCCCCTGCAAGATGATGGTCAGCTCTGTTCTGGAGGCCTTGCGTTCACTGCCGTGGTCCGTAGCGGATACCATCAGGGTGTACATGAGCTTGGATGGTACCAGCTGGGAGGCCAGACGAATGTCCCCGCTGTACCGATCCATGATGAAAGTGTCAGAGTCCCCTTCCAAAAGCTCGTACTCCACTTCCCCGTTTGCACCCTCGTCTGGGTCAAAAGCTGCCACTGTTGTAAGGATGGAGCCAATGACTATGTTGGGCTCTGCCACCAGGGCATTCTGGGATACAAACATGGGAATATTATCATTCTGGTCCGTGACCCATATTGTGACATTCTTCAGGGCAAAGCGGCGGAATTCAGCTGGAACAGCCTGATCGGTGGCTTTGATTGTCAGTTCAAACAGATTGGAGAACTCCCTGTCAATTTCCTTGCTGGTGTATATGAGCCCGGTGCTCGGGTCAATGCTGAAGTGGCTTCCTCTGGGAATCTGCTGAACAATGGAGTATTCCAGCTGCCCGTTTATGTCTGCATCTGTGTCGTGAGCTGCAATCGTCATGACAGAGGCTAGGATCGGAAGGTTTTCAGGGATGGATTTGAAAATATCACCGGGGGAAAACACGGGAGGGTTGTCGTTAAAATCCCTGACGTGAATGAACACAGGAATGGATGAGGAGTGGGACGGTCTGCCGTTGTCTTTTGCGGTGATGTTGAGTTTGTAAAGTGGCTGAGTTTCAAAGTCGAGCTTTTTAACCAGAAAGATGCTGCCGGTGTTGGGGCTGATGCTGAAAGTGCCGTGGTTGTTTGAGCCGGTGATGCTGTACGTTATGTCGGCGTTGTGGCCAGAATCGGCATCAGTGGCGGTGACAGAGGCCACCAGCTCACCGATCCTCATGTTCTCTAGTGCGTCCACAGACAGTGAAGCTTTAGGGAAGGTGGGGGCGTTGTCATTCTCATCCAGGATGCTGATGCTGAGCATACAAGAGGATGACAAGGGCACAGCTCCAGCATCAACAGCTATGATTTTCAGAAAGTAGGAGAATGTAGATTCATAGTCCAGCTTTCCAACTAGAGTCACCTGTCCAGAGGCGTCATCAATGGTGAAGTGTCCCTCCTCATTGCCCTCGGCGATGTGATAGTAAACCAGTCCATTTTTGCTCTCGTCCACGTCAGAGGCAGAGACCCGCAGCAGTTGTGTCATGTTTTGCGCTGACTCAGAGATGGAGGCCTGGTAAATGTCTTTGGTGAATTTGGGCGAGTTGTCATTGATGTCTTGAATGTAAACTTGCACTTTGGCCTGGTCTCTGAGGGGTTTTGGGAGACCCTGGTCTGACGAGACGACCACAAAGCTGAACACTGCGGCGCCTCTTTGTCTCATGAGCGACTCACGGTCTAACTGCAGCGTGCTGGTCAACTCCCCCGTGATTGCGTTCAACTCAAAGTTGGGCTGCGGAGTCTCAAGTGAATATCTGACCTCGCGGTTTGGGCCAAAGTCCTTATCCTCAGCAAAAACTTGTCCAACGAGTGACCCTCTCATCTGCTCTTCCTCAAAATGGAAGACGTAATTGGTGCTGTTGAAGAGAGGGCGGTTGTCGTTTACGTCATCTAAAATCACGCTGACATTGACGCTGGCGCTGAGCGGCTCCACTGCCCTGTCTGTGGCCACAATCAGTAAGTTATATCGGTCCTGTATCTCTCTGTCCAGTTCTGCTTTGATGTACAGCTGCCCGTCTGGAAAAATGCCAAAAACGTCACCCGTGTTGCCACCTGCAATGTCATACATAATCTCACCGTTAAGGCCAGAGTCTTTGTCGTTGGCCTCCACTTTAAAAAAGCGACTGTTGACAGGCTCAGACTCCAAGATGATGACCTCATATGAGAGCTGATCAAAGACAGGTGAGTTGTCATTGACGTCATAAACGCTGACGATGAGTACGAGGCTGGAGGTGTACTGAGGAACCCCCATGTCTGACGCCGTAACCTCAATCTCATATGAACTAGTGGTGACCTCCAGCGGCCTGGTCAGTGTGATAAGCCCGTGCTTCTCGTGAATGTGGAACAGGCCACTGGGGTTTTGTTTGAGGCTGTAGACCACCATACCATTCGTACCTTCATCGGGATCTGAGGCTTTGGCCTGGAATATGACATGCCCTGTGCTCCAGTTCTCAACTGCGCTCACGTGCTCCATAGCGTGAATAAAATGAGGAGCGTTGTCGTTTAAGTCCTTCACAGTGACATTGACGAAAGCTTCTCCTGTGATCTCCCCAGCTCTGGCTACAACTTTGAGCTGATAAAAACCCTGCTCCTCTCGGTCTATCTGACTTGACGCTGTGATCTGGCCTGCGTGGTTTATAGCAAAAAGCCCCCTCTGATCCCCCGACGTGATTAGGTATGTGATATTTGTGTTCAGATCAACAGTGGTGGCCGACACGGTGCCTATAACTGTCTCAACAGCCACATTCTCAAACATGACAAAACTGTAGACTCTCTGACTAAAGACCGGCGGATTATCTTGCGTGTCTATGACAGTTACGGTCACAATGGCGTGGGTGAGTGAGCGCAGGCTGCCGCCATCTGCTGCTGTCACCTGTAGCTGGTAGGCAGTTTTTTCCTCCCTATCCAGTGGCACGAGCGTGGCGATTTTCCCTGTGTTGCTATTAATGCGGAATTTGGACACGTCTCCAGCTGTAATTATATATTTGACTGTGCCATTTCTACCCAAATCAGGGTCTGTGGCTGAAACTGTGGTTACATAAGAGCCCGAGGGCTCGTTCTCTTTTACATTGGCAAAGTACTGCACAGGGTAGAAAATGGGCCTATTGTCATTGATATCCCTCACGGTGATGTTGACTTTTCCAACAGAGTGCAAAGGGGGGCTGCCTGCGTCTGCTGCCTGGATGTGGAGCAAGTAGGCGGCCTGATCCTCCCTGTCTAGCTCCACGGCTGTGCTTAATCGCCCTGACACGGCGTCCAGGCGAAACAGCTCCTGGACGCTGGCCGGAGTGTCTGCATCAAATGAGAACCGGATCGTTCCATTGGCCCCGAGGTCGTCATCTGAGGCGGACAGCACCAGCAGCTCAGTGCCGGCAGGAGCGTGCTCCACCAGGGAAACGTGATATGTGCTCTGTGTAAATGTGGGCACTTGGTCATTCACATCAGTGATGTTGACTATAAGTTTGGTGTAAGAAATTTTCGGCTGCAGCCCCTGATCTTTGGCACTAATGTTGAGCACGATTTCAGATGCTATTTCCCTGTCCAGTAAGGCAGCGCTGGTAACCAGACCGCTGTTTTCACTGATGGAGAACCAGCCTAAAGCGTTTCCAGACACAAGGGAGTAGCGCAGGTTGGCATTCTGCCCAGAGTCACCATCTGTTGCAGAAACCCCTTTAATGTAGCTGCCTTTTGGTATGTCTTCACTGATATCTACTCTGTACAGTGTTTCCTGGAATATGGGTGGGTGATCATTGATGTCATTGACAAAAATAACCAGACTGGCAAAAGAGGACCTGGCCATCGGTTTTCCGTTGTCTGACACAGACACGGTCAGGTTGTATGAGGAAATTCGCTCTCTATCTAAGACACTGGCCACTTTGATCAGACTCAAATTGGGCACTGGAGACGTGTGCACTTCAAAGTGTCTCTGCTCGTTGCCTCCCAAGATGGAAACAGATATGTTACCGTTAGCGGTCGGTGAGTCTGAATCTGACACAGTCAGCAAAGCCACCACGGTGCCAATTTGTGCATTTTCATCAACAGAGGCAAATTTGGAAGTGGTGGGGAAGTAGCGAAACTTAACTACCGGGTCGTTATCGTTCACATCCAACAGTTTGATCGTGGCTTCTGTCCTGCCTGACAGGGCGGGCACCCCGTTGTCCACGGCGTGAATCGTCAAAGAGTACTCTTTCTTGCTCTCATAATCCAAACCCTCTTTTATAACCACAGTACCGGCTTTGGGGTCAATTTGAAACGGGGTCCCCTCATCGAGAAAGTACCTGATCTCAGCATTGGCCCCCTCATCCTGATCGGATGCTGTGATCTCCAGAATGCTCAAACCCACTGCTGCATCCTCAAAAACACTGGTTTGGTACTGCTCTTGGTCAAAAATAGGTGGGTTGTCATTTATGTCTTGAATCGTGACATTTACTTGCAAGTAGCCAAACTTTTTTGGCTCTCCTTTGTCCTCCACCTCAACCAGAAGCTGGTAGAAAGGGGTCACCTCTCTGTCCAAGCCTCCGGTTGAAACAAGGTGCAGGAATGCCCCCTCTCCACTAGGATTGACTGTAATATCCAAACGGAATTTCCTCTGCTCGTTGCCTTTCACTATTCTGTAGGTGGTGTGGTCAACTCCGTTACTTCCTATGTCTGAGTCTGTGGCCGTGTCCAGGATCACCTGCCGGCCGCTGCTCGCGTCCTCCTTAAAGGACACCACGATGGACGCGTCCGGAAACACTGGAGAATTATCGTTTATATCCAAAACTATGATTCTGACCTCAGTGGGATACGTGGGCTGGCTGGACAGCACCACCACGTTGATGACATCACTCTGCAGAACTTCTCTGTCAATCACCGACGAAGTGTAAATGACTCCCGTGGTGCCGTTAATTGCAAAAAGTCTGTGGTTCTCGCTGAAGCGGTACGTGAAGCTGGGTTTGGTCTCTATCGTGCCCACGTAGGTGCCGACGGGCTGCTCCTCCAGGACCTGGAACTCTTGTCGGACTTGGCTGGATGCTGAGTGCCGCGACAAAGTCCACAACATGAGTAAAATCAAATGCAGCCGGTCTAAGCTCCTACCTGTGCGCGCCATGGTCAGTAATCCGGTCCTCCTTTCTCACACAGAGTCCATGCCTATGATGCATCCACTTTATTCAGCTTGGACAAGTCGCTAAAACATTTTTAATTCCAGCAAATACACGGAGAAAGTAAATGGGGAAACAAGAGCCGCGGCGCGCCACAAAGTGTCCACAAGTTTATCCTGCGCAGCGCACAAATCCAGTGCAAGTAAATCCTCTGAATGGGTGATCGGGGAAGTTTCACTTCAGCTCTCCAACAGGACAACCATGTTCAGGAAGGAATGTTTACAGTCCCTTTTTTAGAAGAGAAAACAATATTTGCCGGCTCCCTTTGTGATGCGTAACAAGTTTATCCAAAGTCCGCTTTACGCACCGTCCTGTGGAATAACGGTGCAGGCGTTTCACTCATATTGCGCTCAGGAGGAGTCCCACTAAGTTAGGACAAAGCTGGGAGTTCTGCAAACTCC
>OMMV01174479.1:0-13355 GCA_900302635.1 Chatrabus melanurus | reverse complement strand
TCTATGCAGTATTTACACTCGTATCCTCTGTAACATTTCACACTCACTTTTCCCATGACTCACTGGGGCCCTGGAGTCCGATCTAAGTGGCTGCACTCAGCCAGATGATTAGTTCGGCTGAGCACGGACGGCGACTTACGCTCGGCAACATGTGGAAGGGAAAAGGCTTCGGGCTCACGTCATAAAAGATGTTTTTGGCATCGATTGAGCACAAAGAAATCCGACATTAATCCAGACTTTTGAAAACTCTTTGGCTCTTTAATTTGTCTTGTGATCGTCTGTTAAACGGTCGTGTCTGAATCCAGATTTCGTGGTGAACGGGGGTTTTTTGTTTTTTCCGTGGGACAGTTTGGAAGCCTGCAGTGTTTTTATATTTAGCTGGTGTTAAAAACGTGTTTCCTTGCAGTCGGAATTACAGCGCTGTCTTTGTGGACACGTCCTGCAGGCGTCTCATTACAGGCTGATAATTTGCACTTGTTGCTTCCTGTCTTTCCTTGTTGTTTTTTTATCTGAGAAATTTAGAGGAACAGTTGAAAAACCTTTGAGACTCGATCATTATGTCCGTTTGTTTGGTGAATTAAGTGTTGTTTCTTGTTTTTTGTGAAATTTCGGAATAGATTTGGTTCTAACTGGGACTAGAAGTAATTCACAATAAAGAAGCAGAACCAGGAAAGCAGTTTTCACGACACTACCTGAAAATATTGGGTCTAACTTAGACTCTGCGCCATCTGTGGTCCAAACTACAACAGAACCTGTTCTGGGTTGGAGCCAAGGGAATTACACCTTTTAAAGTCCAACCTAGAACAGTTGTCATATTAAAATACAGACTTCTTCTTCTTAAACCTTTCCATTCCATAGGCCGTCTACAAGGCTCCTCCATCGCACCCGGTTTTGGGTTATTTGTTCGATCCGTTTCCAGGTGTGTCCTGCTGTTCTTGCGTCCAGTTCAGTCGTTCTTCTCCAGGTGTTTGTCGGACATCCAGGTTTTCTTTTCCCTTGGGGTTCCAGCTGAGTGCTTGTCTGGTGGTGATGTTCTTTGGCTTCCTCCACGTGTGGCCGATCCAGCTCCATTTCCGACCCTTAGTTTGTATTTCCTGTTGCTCTGTTCTTTCCCACAGGCCTTCATTTCGGATGAAATGATGATGTTGGGCCAAAAGATTTTCATTATATTTCTGAGACCTTTGTTGATAAAGGTTTGTAATTTGTTGATGGCTTGTTTGGTTGTTCTCCAAGTTTCCGATCCAGAGAGGAGTACTGACTTGACGTTGTCGTTAAAGGTACAGAGTGTCTTTGACTTGACTTGACCCAACATTATTCTTTAAAATACAGACTAGGGTTGGGTCAACTCAAGTCTGGGTGCAGGCGCTGGTGTCGAGCTTTGCTGCATCCATGACACCACAGAACCACCTTGGGCCCTGGATGGCAACCACCCAGGCAGACAACCGTTCCATCCCCACATCTTTCTCTCAGGGTTGGGCGATGCCAACTTAATTGGAAAATCGCGATATCAACGGTAAAACATCGTGATGGATCATGGTTGTATGTTATACATACTTTTTTTACACCCTTTAGAATGTCTAGTCATGAATTAACCAATAAATTAATATGCATTTCCTTTAGCTTAATGATCCGAGTAACAGCTGGTTTTCCCAAGCAGCTGTTACAGGCAGCAGAACTCTTCTTGTTATCTCAGGTCTCTTTTTTTTCTGTGCTTGACAAGAAAACTGTTTGCTGAGTTGTGGTCCGCTCTGAGCAGCACGGGACGTTCAGCCTGAGGCACTCTGAGTGGCCGCGTCGTGTCGGACCACGCCCTGCTCACGACGGCCGCACCTCCGTCTAACTGCAGGCAGACAAACTCTTCTTGATACCCGATTAACTGTTTCTGTGCGTGGCGTGAAAATTGGATGCCACGATGTGCGTTGAGCAGGACAGTATCTCCCCGCGAGACATTTGGCCGGAACGTGTTCTGAGTGCCCACGTGTTTCAGCGTGGAGACGGTTCACAGACTGCCCGGCGCAGCGCGTCTCAGCCGGTTCACCTAGAAACAAAGACTCGCCGCCCTCCTTTGTGCCGTCTCTGGTCAACACTCCTTAAAGTACATACCATCGCCGATGGACGATGGAGTCATCCAACAGAGCTGTCTGTACAGCGTTTGTCCAACAATTGCAGAAAATTTTCAATTGGTGGGAATTTTATTTGACTTATTTAAGTTGATGTGAAAAAGGGTTCAGATCGATTGCAGATCGCTGGTAAATGGATTAAACGGGTTAAAGGACTTTTTCCAACACTGAAAGGTTTGGTATCCAAGGACTTGGTTCAGGTGCACTTTAATGAAGGCCGTGCTAGTTTTTGTCTGACAGGTCTGGGAGCGTGTGCTGGTGCTGCATCCACCACGCCATGGGTCCTGGATAGAGAACCGGTCCTTCCCCACCTCCAGAAAGTCTCCGTCTATCTGCAGCAGCCAGGTGAAACGTGGGCGTGTCCTTGACCTTCTCCAGCCACTGGGGTCCTCAACACTGAGGCACCTGCATCCTGGATCATGTCCAGAGAAACGCACCACATGGACAAAATGTCAAAGCTGACGCTCCCTCACAATGCGAGCAATCCTCCTCATCAGAGTCTCACTAAGTAACCGTTCATTTGACCCAAAGTCATCCCAGCGGTAACCAAGGACCCTCCACAGAGACCTGGTACCAAAGACATCCGGTCTTCACCTGAGGTCACTGGTTAGAGTCCAAGTCTCAACCACCCTGTTGCTGTAAATGTTTTAAATCATTTGTCTTGATGTGAAGCTCCATGAAAGGCGGCTTGTTTTAATTATCTGCTCGTCATTTTCCTTTTAATTGATTTATTTCACACAGTTTGATTTTCTGCTTCTCGCTCACAAAAATGTCCTTTTATTTGTTTTTGTTTTTTTACAACTGACTGGCTGCTGTTTAAACGCTCATCAATAAGGCTGCAGCCAAGAGAAATTTGCATTTTTCTGAGATTTTTGGTTAACAAACGGTTAAAGAATTATAAAAGTTATGGATTATTTATTAAATTTTTTTTTTTTTTTTTTTGCATATTCCATGCCAGCTTTTGCACTGTAAAGTTAAAAAAAAATGCCATCAGCACATCAGATGCAGCTGTGGCTGGATCGATGAATTAAAGTCATTCCCGTTTGTGTCAGTGGAGTTCGGACGGACCCCAGAGGATCTGTTGACCCAGATCAGGATCCATAACATGACCAAAGCCCGATTCTGCAACCAACATCCGCCAGCCCCTCCTGCCAGAGCTTATATCACCATGGTAACCGGGAGATCCTTGTCGATGGGGCTGATGCACGGCTGAGCGGGGAAGTCACATGATACATGAGAGCCAATACTGTCTGATTGGCAGAATTATTCGCACCTTAGCAGAACACGTGAAAACACGAGCGCTGCACCGAATGAGCGTTTTCATCAGTTCATCTGGTGATTTTTAGAAAGGTATATATGTTTTACAGTCACGTGATTAACTGCTTCATCACAGGAACATTACTCTGTTTGTTGGATTCAGCCACAGTAAAATCTTAAGGTATAGTCATAAAAAGCTGCTCCCATTAGGGGGCGCCACAGCAGATCATCCGTGTCCATCTCACCCTGTCCTCTGTCTCACCAACCACCTGCATGTCCTCCCTCACCACATCCATAAACCTCCTCTTTGGCCTCCCTCTTCTCCTCCTGCCTGGTGGCTCCATCCTCAGCATCCTTCTCCCTATATACCCTGGGTCCCTCCTCTGCACATGTCCAAACCATCTCAATCTCACCTCTCTGACTTTGTCTCCAAACCGTCCCACCTGTGCTGTCCCTCTGATATAATAATTGTATTTGTACTTAATACTTTCAGGATGGGAAATTTAAAAGTGATTTACATCATGAAAATTCAAAAGAGAAATGTTAAAATATGTAAAAATTTAAACATTATTCATTCATTAAATTATTTATTGGCAAACAGTTTCTCTAATATAGAAACGTGTTTAAAGATGATTAAAACCAGTTCAACATCATTAAATATAACCCACTGAACCCAATAAACACATTTAAAGCAACTTAAGAGCTCTTAGTGTGATGATGGTGTAGAAGAGTATTATTGTCTCTAAATTAATTAGATTGATTTCAGTTTATGCCTTTTTTATTGTTGTTTTAGAGCATTTTAAAGCCAGCTGGAAAACACATAATATCTTATGAAACCAGTTTGAAAGTTCAAACAGACGAGGAAAAAAATAACAAAGAATAGACTTAAAATTTGTCTTTTTCCTCCTTTGGTAACTGAATGAAATGATTTTCAAAATATTTGCTTTTTTTCTAATATGAAATAATTTAATTGTCTCAGCTCCTGATAACATACCAGAATGTTTGAATATTGGAATTACACACTTTTAAAGTTTATTTAAAAATGCATTTTATTTCTTTGAAATTTTTTTATAAAAAAAAAAATCTGCATAAAAAAATACATTTCAGAGCAGATCCAGATATGCATATATTTGATGTGTATATATTATTAACATTACAAAATAGACATGATAGACATGCATTTTGCCTTTTTTTTTTTCCAAAAAAATGCAGCTCAAAGTGTTCTACGTTACAGCAACAATTAAAATGAAGCTGCATTTGTTTTTATTTTTATTTTCCAGACGAGGTAAAATTTCTGCATGAGAATAAATCCCCACATTGTTAGAGCTCAGTCACATAATGTCGGTGCACTTCTACTGCTGTTATTACGGTCTTTTAAGCTGAAGGTGCTGGAATAAATCCGGAGCTGTTTTACATGGTGCTGGTGTTCACAATAAACACACTTCATTCACACTTCATTATGCCTCTACACCCCCCCCCAAAAACGTCTTGCTGACTCGACAGAACATAATCCCCCCTCGTCTGATACGGATGGAGGAAGCCGCTGGTTTTTCTGGGTTGATTGCAGGTCGACTTTGTCGTCCTCAGAGCTGCCAGTTATCCTCACAGACTCTACAGGATCATCACCACCAAGCAGGCTCTAACCTGTCAGGGTTAATCATGTGTGAGCCGCAGCAATTAAACATTTGGTGTTTGCATCGTGCACATAAACTTTTCATTAATCTGAATTTTGAATTTGTTTCTAAAGCAGTGATTCACTGCAGACCGTGACCATTTCATTTAAATCCAATAATGATGTTTAATGCTTCCTATTCTGAATGCTTTCCTTGAAACGCTGCTTCAGCTGAAGACTGTGCAGATTTCACACATTAACGTTTAGTCGAAGCGTCCCTGGACCTGCTGCACAAGGTCCGGCAAAATGGCAAAAATCTAATTCAGAAGAAAAGCCTTGCTCAATGGAGGGCAGGCAGTCGTTTATTAGCAGGAGCAAAAGAAAAATCAGATAATCTTATTTATATATATATATATATATATATATGTGTGTGTGTGTGTGTGTGTGTGTGTGTGTGTGTGTATAAAATCTAGGCCAGCCATTGAGTCCAGATGACAGGATCCCTTGACTGGAGTATTGATTTAATCTGACGTCACACTGCCCCAGTTGCTCCGTCTTAAATATAAGCAGAATGCTGGAGTTTCACCTTTCCCGCCTTCACCGGAGCGCCAGTCGAGTCCATGCGATCCTCCAACGCTGGATTTCCCCTGGGGAGGAAACCTGGGACCAGCCGAGAGCGGCCACCATAGATCTCATTGACCGGGTCGTTGGTGTGTCACGGCACCGGCACTAAGCAGCGTTCTATGATTTAAAAACAATAAATAATAATCGTGTCTCTGATTAATTGACCGTTTTCAGGCGTCACACAGGAGATTGAGGCCAGGCTGCCACAGATTCCATCCTCCCTGCTAAATGGAGGGCGACATTCCGGTGTTCGTGGCGCTGCATGGAGGACTGATGAGTGACCCAGATTGGGGCGAGGAGGGAGGGGTGGCTGAATTAGAGGAGGGGTGGAGCCAGTTGAGGAGGAGGATGCTGGGACTGGAAATCCAGGGTGGAGTGTGAGAGCGTCAAAATAAAATGAATTTTCCCTTTTTCTGCTTTCCTGTTTTGTGAGTCAAACTGTCCAAATGATAACATCAGTTATAAGATGCCGTCACGTTTGACAGCCTTTTTTTCTTTTTTTTTACTCTTACATTTGGTCACATGCTGTTGCACAGTCGAGGAAAGGCTGCTGTGCTTCAAGCCTTTCAGAAAATACTCATCAAACATATCAGGGTTTTTCTTACAGGCATTAGCTGCTGCTCCGGGTGTAGAGTCACTGAGGAGTTTGGTTGTGATTCGAGCTACAAATATTCCTGAACCGTTTTCCAAAGATACAATAAGATGACCTCAGTTTCCTTCGTACGTTTACGGGTTAAGCTAATCTTAGCCTTGAAGTTGCTACGAATTATTCCTCTGCCACTAGATGTCACACTGGCGCCACACTTCTGGACATAAATAAAGCGCTCCTCCTCGGCCACTCCTCCTCAAACATCTCTGCTCTGCATGGAGCAGAAGGAACGGAGGATGGAGCCTTTTAATGCGTCTGACGGCTCTATGTGGGAAAAGCCAGATGGATTCCAGTCCAACCACCTTCTTGCTCTCTACATGTGATTTTTGGACGTATTGTTGTACATCTGGGACTATGTGCAGCACCAGCACATAGTCCCAGACCGGATCTGTTTCAGGCTTGTTCTCATCCATCAGTTCGACCTTCATTTCACCTCGAATCTCTTTGTGCTCAGAATAATTTCAGGTCGAAGCTTTTTCACAAAACCACATTAAAACAGTCCGACTCTGATTGGTGGAAAAATATTACTTAATGAACGGACGATGGTTCAAACGGTGTATCTGGTAACTGATTGTTTTGGCTGTAAACTGTTGGAAAAAAATGCAGAGAAAAGAAGAGTGGAGGAGGAGAGAGAGGGTGAAAAGAATAGAAGAGTGGAAAAAACAGCGAGGAAAGGGATGGGAAAAAAGGATTTATCCTGAAGGTGGAGAAGAAACGGTTCAGGGACTTAGGGTTCAGACAGAAGGCCGTGAACGTCTGATTGGTTTAGAAGAAAGGAGGGATGAGAATGAAGAAGGGATGTTTTTAAATCTTTAATCCGGTTTGGAAAAAAACCCTTTTTCAGGATACATCTTAGATTGGACAATTTCTTATTTATAATCAATACAGACAGACTGGTTTCAGTACTGTCGTGTATGGAAGCTAGGAGGCGCTGCTGGTTCCGTGATGCGCTGTAGTTATACGTGTCTCACAGTCAGGACCATAAATATTTGGACATTGCCAAAGATTTCTGTCACACCACAGCATGAGCTCAAAATCCAGACTGTTAGCTTTAATTTGAGGATAATCACATCCAAATCGAGTGCGCACAGAGGAATTACAGCTGTTTGTGTGGTCCAGGGACCAAAAGTATTTGGACATTCATGTGTTGAGCCTCTTCGTGGAGTTGATGAATGATTGATATTACACTTGAAATCAATTCTAGACCTTTTCTGTGATGATTTAATGAAATAATGAGGAAAACACACTTGACTATTAAAACGGGGGAAACGCCCGCCGATCATCTGGATATAATTGCAAAAAGAATCTCAAATGGCGTCGGTGTCCAAATATTTATGGACCTAACGGTGTGTGTCTGTGCAGGAACCACTGTATCTGTGGATAGGGCAAGCCTGTCAAACACATCTGCTGGACCCCCGTAAGACCTGTTCTGGTTGCCATGGTAACAGCCTCCTCATCAGTGGTGAGGGGATACGGAGGGTGTGTTCACAAGTGTGTGCTGACTTTTTTTCCCTTTCTTTTCATCATCTGCAGTCCTTATCATGAATTAGAAAATGAAATATTTCTGTGGAATCGGTAGAAAAACAAACCAAAAAAATTGGTCAATACTTTGACCCAATAAGTGTGATTATATCAGCACAGATGGGAATAAACCCCCAAATTGCTCAAACCATGGCAGCAGTATGATCATGTTCTCCTCAATGATACAGCTCAAAGTTGTCAAATATGACTCCAAAGTGCAACAAAACAAAAACAATCTAATGCAAAGATATTTTCTCCATCTGCTCGTTCTGTCACAGACAAAGACATTTAACTGAGCCTGCAGAGGAAGAATGTGGCGCTGTGCGCCCTCTGGTGGCTGATTTGTGAACTCATGATGTTTGCAGAGGAATCCCTGCTTTCTGTTCTACGTCTTCAGTGGTCATTGATTAACCTCATAATCTGCATTTTTTTCTGAACCAGGAGCGCCGCCCCCTCCCTGGTGTCCCAAGGCAGGCATGGCAGACGGTCAGCAGCCAGAGGACCACTGGAGCGCCAACGGCCAAGCAAACGGCGAGAACGGCTACTCGGCCTACAGCTCAGCTTATAGGGAGAATGGATACCACGGCGGGGCGGCGGCACATCCAGGTAAGCGTGAGCATGTGTGTGCTTATCAATGAAATCGATCGGCCTGCAGTGGGTGAATGTGATTGGCTCTCTGGTGAAATGAAAGTCAAAGTGACGTTTGGGAATAAAATTCTGAATCGGACGAGTGCAAAAGCTGACGAGACAAAGCAAACAAAAGGAACAGAAGATAGAAATGATATCAGTGCAATACAAAGAAATACAAAGAAATGAATTGATTGATCAATAATGGGCCGGAGGTCTCCAGTGGCTTCAGCCACTCCAGTAACTAAAATATGATAATATGCAGAAGACTTGGCAAAAAAAAAAAAAAGCAGAGGAGATGGAAGCCGGCGATACTTTTGATTCCATCCAGTCGTGGAACAGATTTTTTTATTTTTAATGTCTGCAACAGAATTTCTGTCGAGATTCAAACCAAGTGAGAGAAAACTGGAAATAAAAGGAGTTAATTTTTCTTATATTTGCAGGAACATCCACATTTTGTCTGTGTGATGCCTTCATGTGCACGTCATTAATATATGTGCATGTATGTGATATGGACTGTACATGTGGGGTATTTTTGTCGTCAAATGGACGTTCCTTCAGTGAACAGCGCCTCCAAATGCCGGTTTTCAGCCCGTCAGCGGCGGCTCCAGCCGCGTTTTCATGGTGGGGCAACAGAATTTGTAGTAAATGGGATGTTATGCATTTTAAGGTACGGTTAAAATTCCTGCCACACACATAAGATACCAGGAGTTCCCTCAGAAACGTGTCAAAGCGTGGTGAGGACTCTGCAGTCACACGGTCTAAAGATAAATTTAACGACACAACCATTCCCGTCAGAACAAAGCAGTGAAAACGACCACGAGTGACCTCTGCCATCAACACAAAATAACTGCTCCACTGTGTTTGCAGGAGTGCTACACCTAAAATAAATTATTTTTGAAAGGTGAAAAGTGGACACACATTTCACTTATTTATATTTATTTGTAAATATTAGATATTTAGCACGTTGCCATTATGTAGCCAGTCTTTTGCATATATTATTTGAAGGTTCTCAGACATGATTGCACAGAACTTCCAGAGGATTTTAGTGCAAATTATTCAGTAAATAGTAATACTTCAGGCTTGAGTCGTGTAAGAACCCAGAGGCCCCCCTTCTGGCTCCGCCCCTGGATACAGTTCACCAGCACATTTGAAGCACTTGAGGCTGGCTCCAAAAGTACTCACTTTTGTCCAACTTCACAGCAAAAATATACTTTAAAAAAAAGTTATGAATAATTAGGGGCGTGGTCGCTTTGAGTGACAGCTGTGTGCCGGAGTCCGGGCCTCGTGAGCAGTGTTTGCTAGCTGCTGTGGGTTCGACCCGGTCAAGTTGACTGTTAGTCCTTTCTGAACATTTTAATACAAATATCTGAGATAAATGGCTTCCTGTGCGGTTAATTGTACTAACAGACCATCAAAGAAGTCGGGGCTCCGGTATTTCTGCGGCGTGAAATTTTGGTATTATTTAATTTATATGTGAGCATCAGGTTAGCAATAATTAGCAGGTAGCTTGGAGACATTCGGTCCACTGATGGTGTGACATTACAAAGACAATATGTCGGTCATACGTTATGAAAACCATCGACCAGTCCCCAAAAATATACGTTAATCAAACACCCGAACCAAAGTTAGCCTGTTAGCCTGAGCTTAGCTTAGCTTGTTCAGTAACTACAAGATGGCAGACGGTTCGGCCTTCGTCCGTCCCGCCCAGGTCACACCGGTCTTGCCCACGTTCCACCTCTTTGCCCATTTATGGATTGGCAAGGAGTTTGGTGGAGTTGGACGCTGCTAAGATGGTGACATTTGGAGCCGCCCCGTTGGAGCTTTAAAGCCGCCGTTAGGAACACCTATAGGTGGCGTCACGGAGGATTTGTCCAGTATGGATACAGTCTGTGATGTTGGCACAGTGGGACATGTCTCGGCTTGTTCAGGCAGGCACAGGTAAACTATTTCTTTTGTTTGCATGTGATTTATGAAGATCCTGCTACTCACGGGGTCCTGGGGGCCACTAAGGCCACCACTGGTGCCTGTCTATGGAAACTGGGGCACGGCGGGATCTGATCAGTCCAGGGAGCGTGAGAAACGGATACTGAAAACACGGGATGTTGAATGGGTGATATCAGTCTTCTGGTGGGAGTGACTGATACTCGGGGGGGCTGCAGCCTCATGAAGCCCCCACCTAGAGCCGCCAGTGGGCCCCACTGCATTGTGTTTGCTGAGAAATGGTCCATTTCTCGTCTTCCCAACCAAAAAGTGCGACACGGGGATTTGGTGGCGCTGTTTTCTGCCCCGGTCAGTGCTGATCACGAGCGTTTAGCCGCAGGAGCGTGTCTCGTGTGATTATTGTTTGACGTGTTTCACTCCCGCGGAGGTAAGCCGGCGCTCGAGAACAAACACAAAGCCCGTGCTGGCCGCTAATCAAATCCCAGAGCGGCGAGGGATTAAAGCTGCAAAGCGTCTGCAGCCCCTCCAGCAAACCAGAGACCGCCCACACGGATCAGATCGCCACTTATTAGTTTTTCATTTCCTTCGTCCCATCCACGTCTTGTCTTCCCGGTGTGTCTGTCTCTCTCTCTCTCTCTCTCTCCCTTCACAGTGGATGACTCAGCCAATTTGCCTCCCTCCCCTCCCCCCTCTCCATCCGCCGAGCCGATTGGTCCCGTGGCAACAGGTACACCTACACACTTACGGTGCCTTCAGACCGAAGTCAGAACTCGGAATTTACAGCTTCCAAGTGCAGGAAAACTTCCTGGAAGTCCAAACTGTGACTCCAGAGGAACGGCTTCTAAAACCTGAGTTCAACATTTTGTCCCGTTTTCTTTACGATGGTTCGCAGAAAGACGCTACTAGTTAAATCAGTAACCGGACTAGGCAAACTAGTAAACTCAGCAGCTAGTTCCTGCTGTTAGCTGCTGTCACAATTTCCGCTTTGAGGAAATATTGACCAAATTAAGTTATTTGTATCGTTAGAGTCAATAATTTGTGTTTGAAGACGGATCAACAAAATGTTAGTTTTCAGGTTTTTGCTGCATTTCCCAGTTCCGACTTCTGTGTTCCCATTGGACGATCCACTCAGACCATCCATGGTGACGGTATGAATGGTGGCGAGAATGGCAAAAAAAAAAAAAAAATCTCTAAATGAAGACGAGACGTAAAATGATATTTTTATTTTAAAAAAAAACCAAAAACGAGTCGAGCCGCTCGGTTAAACTCCTCTTCTTTCTTCTGGTCTCTGTGTTGTGTCTCACACTTCGTGCACGTGGTGCACATGCACGTATACTTCAAAAGACGTCGAGTTTTCAGGGCGAGACGACGCCTTGTTGAGTTCAAGATGCAACAAAATCAACTTATTGTTTATTTTTTTGGCGCCATCAAAGATTTTCAAACCCTTTCCTGTGGCGTTGAGATGAGTCACATTAACACACGAGTGGTCATGTGACCCTCGTGGTGCTGCCGTCTACACTCACTGGCCACTTCATTAAGGCGCGGTCATGCTGTGGCGTTTGGGCCAGCGACTGCAGAACGAGGTGAGAGCGAGAGAAAAGGAGAGAAAAGTGGTGACAATCACATTCCCGGACTTTGGTAGAGGACCTCAAACGCATCACAGCTTTTCACAACATTTCATGACTGTTGCCAACGTGGAAACGTTCGGGAAAGGCGTTCGACACGCCACTGTCCAGTGAGTCTGAGCAGGTCGGCGAACCGACGCCCACACGTTAGCCAGCGACCACCATCACACCGCTAACTCAGGCTAGCGAGGGCTACCGCACGCAACATTCAGGTAGCGACGATCTACAGTCTGTAACGGTCTCCTACGTAGCCACAGGTACGTCAGCAAACGGCAAAATATTTTCAACATGTTGAAAATCTTGGACTCAGTCAGCGTTCATCGGCGAACACGGCGAATGCCACCGAAGGCTAGCGGAGGCCGGCGGAGGCTAGCGACCACCGACAAATGCAAATACGTCGGCCCAAACGGCGAGGTGTGACTCCGCCTTTAACTGCTCACTAAAGCAAATATGAGCCAATCGCACGGCAGAGACTCGATGCGTTTAGGCGTGTCGACACGGTGAAGAGGATCTGCTGACGGTCAGCGTGCATCAAAATGTGATTTAAAGCTACAGTGTGCAGGATTTAGGGGCGCTTATTAGCAGAAATGGAAACTACTGTAGCATTTATTCCTGAGTGACTAATTAGCTGCTGCAACGAGTCGACGTGTTTTCAGGAGCTGAGGACGAGGCTGAGGACGAGTCCTTCACGTCTACATGGGAGCGGCCCCCCTCACGGAAACCGCCATGTTGATACAGTAGCACAAAAGTAACCCGGCTTTGGCATTTTGCAGCGCAGCCGGAAGACTAGTTGGAAAAAAGGGGAATCCGTGGTTGCTTGCCGATACGCTGTTTGCTAGCGCGGGCTAACACGTTTCCAAACCTTCATTTTTGTGAAATGAAGGATCATATATTTTGTTTGTCACAAGAGATGGTAAGAGAGCAGGAATCATGACCAGTGACAGCACAATGCAATCTGCAACCTCACCAATAGGTGGCACTAAATCCTGCACACTGTAGCTTTAAGTGCCTTTGAACATTTGGTGGAAGGTATGGGTCCATCCTGCCTCGCATCAACACTTCAGGCTGTCGGCGATGTGTTGTGATGTCATCATGTCCATGTGGACCAAAACCTCTGAGGAATGTTTCCTTCTTGAATCAACGCCACCAAGAATTAAAGCAGCTCTGAAGGCAAAAGGGGTGCGAAGTTGGTACGAGTACGGTGTACCTAATGATGTGGCCAGAGAGTGTCCATAGAGCTGTGCTGCCACTTCCAAAATCTGTCTGAGGGTAACGTTTGTCCACGTGTGCATCATCTACACCTGGAATCTTAAAGTCAAGAACAATAACAGGAAATACTGGCTTCTTTCATCGACACCTTTAAGTTAATTTCACAC
>OMMV01174475.1:0-14679 GCA_900302635.1 Chatrabus melanurus | reverse complement strand
GTGATAACTAAGCATAACAGATGGTGTAAACTATTCCTTTTTAAAACACTATTAGCTCAACCAATAATTTGCATCATTTTTTACAAAAATTGAAGCAACTTTAACATTTGACCCCTGTACAAACTGAAATTGACCTTTGTCACCATTTTTGCTGTTTTTGCCCCATAACTCCATAACATTCAGTCACAGATAGTCCAAACTATACCTTTTTAGAATCGTTATGATCAGGCGAATAATATGGTATATGTTTCAATATGATTGAAGGATTCTACATTTGTCCGGATGCCATCTTGGAAAATATGGTGGCCATCTTGGATTTTCATGTGGCCAACGCCCTTTTTGAAGAGAGCAGGTCCTGGAGAATATCTGTGCCAAATTTCATGCTTGTGTCACCATCTGAATGATTGTTGCAGTTATCCGCTGCACTACCTCTGGGGTCCATCAACTTGCCGGCGAGTTTGAAGCTGTTTTTATTAAAATATCAGCAATAGAACGTTGCAGAATCATCATTCAAATGGTTCCTGAAACTACAAATTCTCAGCTCTCGTTTCCAGCTCATCACGAGATGATAGGTCATTCACAGCCAATCCAGCAAGCCTGAGGAGACCACATAGGTCCGCGTTATCATTGTGTCTCTGAGCCTAACTGTGTCCATATGAATTTATAGTTTCAGGAACCTTTTGAATGCTGATTCTACGATGTTCTGTTGGTGAAATATTCATAAAAACATAAATAAAAACTGCTTCAAAAGCATTGACGACCCCAGTGTGCAGCAAGGTGCTAGTGGCTGGCAGCAAAGCAGCAGTAAACATTATAGGAGTTTTTGTTTATTTAGTTTGCTGATGGCTGTGGGAAAGAAACTGTCCCCGAGTCTGGTGGTTCGTGTTTTAGCAGCCCTATAGCACCTGCCAGATGACAACAGTTCAAAGAGATGGTGACCAGGGTGAAAGGGGTCTTTAATGATGTTTTTTGCGCTGCTGATATAGCGTCAAGTGGTAAGTTCTTCCAGGGAGTGCAGAGGACAGCCGGTGATCTTGTAGACTTTATGACTCTTTGCATAGCCTTTTTATTTACAGCAGTGCGGCCCGCATACCACACCGAGATGCAGTATGTGAGGACGCTCTTGATGGTTGCCACGTACAACGCTACCAGCAACCTCCTCTCCACGTTGTTCCTCCTGAGCACCGTGGACCCTCAATCATTAAGAAATACAAACACTATGGTACTGTATGGTAAATCTGTCCGGAGGAGGCAGTTCTCAAAGACTGAGTGACCGTGCAAGAAGGAGACTAGTGAGGAAAGCCACCAAGACACCCAGACAACCCTGAAGAAGTTATAGGCTTCTGTGGCTGTGATTGGAGACATTGTGCATAGTGCAAGTTTTACATCACCAGTTACACATCATCATGGTGGAGTGGAGCAGAGGAGAATTTTCTTAAAAAGAAGACTTGAAAGTTCAGCTACAGTTTGCTAGAAGGCACACGGGAGAATGCTAGTCTAGATTTGATCTGTTTTGTTGTATGAAAATCCTTCTCTGTTCCACTCCACTATGAAGCTGTGAGTGGTGATGCAACAGACAATGGTGGGCAGTCCTGTTTCCACGTTGGGCACTTATGTCCTGGTGAAATGCGGACGTCCACTTGGCCTTCTCCTGCCACTGGGGTCCTCGACAACAAGGTGCCTGAGTGCTGGATCATGCTGAGAGAAACGTGCCACAAATCTCGTAGTTGATGTTCCCTCCCAATGCAAGTGATACTTCTCATCTGAGTCTCCCTCAGTAACTATTCGTTTGACACGAAGTTATTTCAGCAGTACCCGAGGATCCTCCGAAGAGACCTAGTACCAAAGACATCTAGCATCCAAGTCTCACAACCATACAGTAAGACAGGAGCGCCAGGATCCTGAAGACTTGCACCTCTGTTCTCCTGCAAAGATACTGGCATTACCAAGCACCTCTTTCCAGTGATTTCATGACTCCTTAAGCTCTCCCTGGTTGTCTAACAACCTCAAAGGCCGAGGACACAGAGACTTGAAAGTCACTGCCGAGATAAGTGAATGTCTCTACAAGTTCAAAAGTTTTGGCAAACAGCAATAATATACTCCCATAGTCCACAATCTGTTTTGACGCTTGACCTTGCTGCTTGACCTTGACGCAGTGGCAAGCAGAAAAAATAGAACATTTCTAACTTTCCACAGCACATACTGTTGTGGTGTGCAGTTGCGATTCTCACAACATGCAGTGATGGAATGTTCCATTGTACTCTTATTGAAAACAATGGAACATCCTCTGCCGCATATCGCCAACATGAGAATGCAATGTGATCATCTGTGACATATTTGCAGCGAGTAGAGCTGGCTGAATGGGCACACAAGCCATAACAATGACAATGAGCAGTGAAGAAAAGGAGCCGGAAGATGGGTTTTCTCAAATGAACATCATGCACCAACTGTAGTAGGGTTCATTCATTCATGCATTCATTTTCTATACCCACTTACTCCAATTAAGGGTCACGGGGTGTGCTGGAGTTTATCCTAGCAGTCATTGGGCGAGAGGTGGGGTAAACCCTGGACAGGCCGCCAGACCATCACAGGGCCACACGTAAACAAACAAACACATTCACACTCTCACTCACACCTACGGTCAATTTAGAGTCACCAATTCACCGAACCTGCATGTCTTTGGAAGTGGGAGGAAGCACCCGGAGGCACCCGGAGGGAACCCACGCAAACACGGGGAGAACATGCAAACTCCACACAGAAAGGACCAGGCCGGAAGTGAACCTGAGCCTGTTCTACCTGTGAGGCAACAGTGCTAATCACTAAGCCACTGTGCTGCCCCTATAGTACGGTGTTCCCATCAAATATAGAGAAATTTCATGTTGCATACTTTTTATCCTCCAACCCACCATTTTGAGATGCCTTATATGGGGACTCTACATCTAAAATATTTTGAAAATAGAAGAATATTTAGGACTTGCCCAATGCAGTTGAAAATTCCCCAAAATTAGTTTTTTTCAGCTTTCAGAGAACATCAAATAACCACGGCACATACAAGATGTGATGCATAATGTTATACAAATATCAAATTATTAGATCCTTAGCAGTTACTTAGATTGCCACGATACATTATATAGCAGCAAATTTACCTTAGTACATGTAATTGCAAATGTCTGATGGTTTAATGACAAAATTGACTACATGTGTAGTACTACATTGATATGAAGTTTGTTCCTTGTTAGTTAATATTTTTGTCATTTTTCTAGTTTGTGAATTAAATAACAAATAATGTTAAGTTTGATTGAGTTGGGCAAGTCCTAAATGTTTTTTTTCTTGCTAATATTTTAACTGTGGCCATTTTCCAGTTGGGATCACGTAATGAAAACCTGGAGAATGTTTTTCTGACAGTTTCATATTTTAGGAGCACCCTAACCTATAGGTATTGTTATTATTTTGTCCTATTAAATCCACCGGAGCGATCTTAGAAGAAAGTAATTGTCAAGTAAATGAATCACTAAGCCGTAAACTGCAGCAGAGTGAAGAGAAAAATAAACACAAGTTGAAAATGCCACAGAATAACTCACCTGATCCTTTCGTGATATAGTTAATGGCTCGATCACTGATAGCCGCATTGCTCGGCTTGATGTCCATGAAAGGTTTGCTTCCAATCCCCATCGACACCATCTCCTGCATGCGCATCTCTACAGTTCCAAAATATAAAGGTCAAAATTTATACTAAAACGGCTCAAAAGAGATCCAAATGTCACATTGACTCAAACATTTGTACTGAAACTACAGGAGAGAGTTTGTGAAAGTATTAAATCTGACCCACCTCTGTTTCTGAGCGCCTGCCTCCAGAGGATTTTGCCAATGATGGCCGTCCACACAGCCTTGACCTCTGCAGAGCTGGCTTGGAGTATAAATGTGTCCTGAGATTTCCTCCGACGGAACCAGATCTCAAAACGCAGGCCGCTGTCACCGACATTCTCAGTCAGCCCTATCTCTGCTGTCTAAATCAAAAAGAACAAAGCAATACAAGCAGTAAAGAAACTGACCCGCCAAATACTTAAATAAATAAATAAAAATCCCGGGAATCTCCAAAACGGAATTCTTACTTTGAAGGATTGTTTGTAGATATAAATATCATATCCTCCCTCGATCTTTTTGGTTTTACTGAAGAGGATGAGGTCTTCAAACAAGAAGACATGGCGGAGGTTTTTCTTCCGTCCACACCAGACTATGAACTCATCCTGGCACCGGAGTTGACTCTGCTCTTTTAGGTTCACCTGGAGAGGAAACTGCCATTAATGTGCGTTACAGGCAGTGATATAATTCCAGGAGGAATCCTGACTTAACTATTACATACAAGACAAGATGACCTCAGGTTTAGTGAAACACAAATAACTTTTATTGTCTTTTCTACGTTGGCTTTGTCAACACATTTTTGTCATTTTGTCACTGTTATGTGCTATGCATTGTGTGTTTTTTTTTTTAGTCCTTACATCACAGCCCCGGATGGCATCCATAGCCAACAGGTCGTTGCCGTGGCGAAGCTGAAACTTGACCATCTCCTCTGCAGTGCGAAGATCACTAAGTTCCTGCTCCTGGGACTGACTGCATTCCTTGATCAGGTCTTTCAGCAACAGAGCATATTTACTCATCCTCTGGATGGGCTTCAGTAAGTAGGACGCAAGGTCCATCTTGTCCCCGAGCTCCACCTGCTTATTCTGCAGCAAGACACAGAGAGGATTGTCAGTGAGGACCATCCAGCCATCCATTAGGATTCAGGTCCGAGTGACTGTAGGTTAACTAAGATAGCCCACACATTCTTCTAACCAGTCAAATTCAAGCCCCAACCTGTGGTGCTGGAAAATGAAGCCAACGCGGAAGTGCCAAAACTTGCACTTCCTTGAATGGTCACTTGAGGCTGGCTCCAAAAGCAAGCCACTCCCCATGGAAGCCATGTTAAAATCTCCAACTTTAGAGCAGAAATAAACATGTTTACAGTCTAGTACAAAAAACGGTTTCGGCCTCTATAGCTAGTTTCCCCGTTTATGACAACTGTATGGGGGGGGGGTTTATATAACTTATCAGTTTAAGTTTTTTTAAGCCACAATGTTATGAATAATTAGCGGCGTGGTCACTTTGAGTGACAGCTGCGCATCAGCAAGAGGAGTCCAGGAGTCCTAGACAGTATTATTTGATTTGTATGTTAGCACTGTTAGCAGTAATTAGCAGGTATCGGTAGCTTGGTGACATTAGGTTCAATGATGGCGCAGCTGTTACTGAGGCAATATACCAGTCACACTTTGTTATACCATCCGTTATGAAAACCACCACCCAGTCCACAAAAATATGCATTAATAAAACACCCAACCAAAGCTAGCCTGTTAGCCGTAGCTTGATTGGGAACTCCGAGATGCGGCGTGTGGTCGGGCTTAATTCATCCTGCCAAGGTCACACCGGTCTTGCCAAAGCGCCACCTCTTTACCCATTTAGTGGTTGGCTAGGATTTAAGCGGAGTTAGGCACTGCCGATATGGCGACATTTGGAGCCGCCCCATTTGAGCTTCAAACCCGTTCTTCAGAAAACCTGTGGGTGATGTCACACAGGGTTTGTCTGGTGTATGTACAGACTATGAATTTATGTTGATCAGGCACCTCTGTTGAAAATGTGTAAATACTCTTTGTGATCCATTTAGTCCTGTATTTGATGAATGTTACAGGGTCGAAAAACAATGCATTTGGTTTTTGAAAAATTTTATATTTCTGTTTTTGCTAAATGCTTTTCCTTTATTATAGCTGTCATTTTATGAGCTGCACAAGACAGTGTCTTAGTTCAGTGATGACCTTGGGCCCTGCTACTTTTGGAAGAATGTAACCACAGACGTTTACAGGCATACCTTAAAGAATTCGTTTCCATGGCTTGTGAGCAGGGCTTCGGACTGGGGCTTATTCTTGCTGTACAGCGCATACATTCCAAACTGATCCTCCTGCACACAAGAATAACAAGTTACAACACTGACTACATACTGTAAAACACATACAGTACTACATGGTAAAGACACAGTGTACATAGTCCCTCATTTTCGGAGGCCATAAGAAATAGGACAAATTAAATACAAGGATAATGGTTAATATAAATAATCAATTTCACAGCCAGCACTAATATGCAGACCTAGGTTCGATTCCCTACACCTGTCTGTGTCCTTGGACAAGACAATTCTTCTGCATAATCTTAGTCTACCCAGCTATAAATGGGTAAAGGCCTTGGCTGGGGAAGTAACCTATGTCAGACTGGCGTCCCGTCCAGGGGGAGTCGTAGACGGTCATCACCTGCATGCTAATGAATTAGGGGATAAGCACCGGCACCAATGGGCCTCAGGGTCTGTATAGACTTCTTTTCTTAGACAAGTCAGGAGCTAGATAAACAAACATTTCCAAGTCACTGAATGTACACAAGAAAACAGATCAAATCTAGGCTCAAGTCTGCTATGTGCTTTATAGCAAACTATGGCTAAAATGTCACATCTTCTTTTAAGAAAATCCTTTTCTATGCCACTCCACCATGAAACTGTATAACTGGTGATACAACAGACAAAAGTTACACTCTGCACAGTTTGTCTAATCACCGCCACAGAAGTCTATAACTCCTTCAGAGTCTTCATGGGTGTCTTGGTGGCTTCCCTCACTAGTCTCCTTCTTGCATGGAAAATCAGTTTTTGACAACTGCTTACTCCAGATAGATTTGCCACACAGCACCATACGTACAGTTGGTATTTCTTAATGACGGATGTAAATGAAGTCCAAAACATATTGAGTGATTTGGAAATGCTCCTGTTTGCATCCTGTGCCTTGTCTAAAGAGAACTGGCTGTAATAGTGAAATGGAGGGACGACAGTATGTATTCAAATAGCCGTAATTCCTAAATGGTGAATGCAATATTTTTATTTAACCCCTTGAATTACAGCTGAGTCTACAATGCAAGCAGATTTTCATTGTTTAATTTCAGCTACATTGTGGTGGTGTACAGAGGCAAAATGACAATAATTGTGTCACTCTCCAAATACCTATGGACCTGACTGCATGCTGACATTTCGGCACAATGTATTAAACACTGCAAACTATTCAGTAGTCAGGATAACGTGAATATTATTGTGTTTATTTGACCACCGGTTGTGTTTATGAGGATGCTGACAGTTGAAGAAAAATATATAGTGCCTTACAAACCATAATGGTACAGTAGGACAGTGAAACCGTCACACTGCACTGAATATAGTAGGTTGTTTTGAGAAGTCAGTAACTTCAGGTCAACACATCATTACAGTGATTGACGTTATTTTGTCTTGAGTGCTGTTTTTAAGTTGTCAGCATGCAGCCTCGGGGTATACTGAGGACTTTCTGGACTCACGTGTCTGAGAAAACAGCTGCTGATAGACAGTGGCGAGTGAGCACACGACTCCAGCTCTTTCAGGAAGTACTGACTATGGAAGTCCCATAGTTTCTCCACATTCCCAAAAATGATACTACGCTTTCCTCGCAGGTCCTGCGGCAAGTCCAGACGCTCCATCTCTGGGAAATAGTGCTCAATAATGTAGCTAAGAGACCGCACATATTCCCTCTCGGTAGCGATCATCTCATCCATGATGTGTTGGATTTTACTAGTGAACAGAAAGGCATAAATTCATGTTAGCTAACATGATGGTGTATTCATATACTATATTAATATGTCCATGACAATTCTGATTATATATTTGACACATTTGAACATGAGATGTACAAAATAAAAGAAACAACACAACAAACTGACTTTAGAATTGCAGAATTTCAAAGTGTAACCCTTTTAAAACACTTACTACAAATCAATGTGCTAGTTGTAAAATGCTTCCATTACCGTACTTGAAATGTCTCACAATTTTGCAGACAGGATGATAAACAGGCTAAATTGAGTCTCTTTTTAAAATAAATAGTGGACATCCAACAAACAATGTTGGAATTACAAAGATTTTTATATTTTATATTGTATTTTTAAAGGTCCAACATTATTTGGCTGATGAGCTGCTTCATATTCAGGTGTGGGTTTCATTCCCTTATTATTCACTTTAAGATTATCAAAGAGTTAGACTTCAAGGGTTTAATTTGGTATCTGTTACAGTTCACATGTCTGGATCCTCAGCCTTTGAGATTGAGAGACTCCTGGGAAGAGGTTGCTGGGCAGAGGTGTTTGGCGATGCCAAAATGTTTGCAGGAAAACAAAGGTCCAACTCTTTCGGGTCGTGGTGCTTCCCGTCTTTGGTACTCGGTCTCTTCGGAGGATCTTTGGGTACTGCTGGAATGACTTTGTGTCAAACATACGGTTACTTAGGGAGACTCAGATGAGAACCATCACTTGCATTGTGAGGTCAACTGCATCTGATACAGCATTTTTGCAATGCATTATGTTTTATACATGATCCAGCACCTCAGTACTGAGAACCCTGGCAACTGGACATGTCCAAGGGGAAGCCCACGTTTCACCTGACTGCGGAAGATAGATGGCTACTTTTGAGAGGTGGGGATAGGGAGGTTGTCTGTTTGGGTGGTTGCCATCCAGGCGGATCCATAGTGGGGTGGATGCAGCTGTTAACAGTCAATATGAAGTCTGAAGAGCTGTCATTGTCTCTGAAGCATGGGTGAACTCAGGAACACCAAAATGCCCAGAGAAATACAGAGAACATGTGTGCAAAAATGAGAGAATAATTCTTTCCCTGGTGAAGAAGGATCACTTAACAAGCGCATTTTGTGTCAACAATCAAGAGAAAACTTCACAAGCAAAAACATGATGCCGTAAACCGGCAAATCCCTACAACCAGCTCTGGGTAAAATTATGCACTGGATGACCCCATGACCTAAATAGTAAGGTCATCTATTACCTACCGGATGCCTTGGAGTCACTTGTAGGTTGTGTCAACATTTTGTGGGCTTAGCTCAAGTGACAGTGTGTTCAGCCTTGTTGTTCTGTGTATGCCTGGTTCCCTCAGCTCTTAGAAGTTAAGCAGAGGAGTGATTAATACTTGGGTGGGGCACCACTTAGTAAAACCAGGAGCTGTGCATGCGTTTCTCCATGTAGAGCTGGAGTTGTGTAAGGAAGGGTGTCTGATATAAAATCGGAGCCATATCCCAATGTGGATCTCTGCCGGATAAGCTGTGGGGGCAGCCAAAAGCTCAAGTAACATGGTCTCCATGAGCAAAAAAAATATAATTTTGCACTCAATGACCGTGTGACCTAATTAATATGCAAATGCTAATAATGGTGTGACTGCCAATAAAAACAACAGGATAAATTCTGAAGTTTTTAAAGCTTAAATCTCATTCACAGTGCAAATGCACAATGACCAAAACAAAGCAACAAAAGAAAGGCAAGACTTTTTAGAGCAAGACAGTGAAATGTTCTGTAATGGCCAAGTGAACTGCTCACCAAGGCTGATGCCAACTGCAGTGGAAGCCTGACAGAGCATCACCAGGGACGAAACCCACCACCTGGTGATGTCTTGAAGAAGAAGAAGTCATCTACATATTGGTTGTCCAACTCCTATCGCAACTGACCTACCTTCTCTGTCATGTTAAAAGTGTCAAATGTTTGTCAAATTAGTTTTGGTGCTTTAAAAATTGGGTACCACATATAGAAAGTGCTGTGATTTCTAGATTGTTCATCTGATTTTGTGCCCTTGAACAAGACACTTCGTCTGCATTGTCCCAGTCCACCCAGCTGCAAATGGGGACCGGCCTTGGCTGGGGAAGTAACCTGCAATGGACTAGCATCTCATCCAGGGGGAGTCATAGTCATCCACTTCACATCACGCTACAGGAAACCAAAGATAAGCACCAGTCCAATGAGTCATAGGGCCTGGAGAAGAGTTGCCTTCTCTCTCTTTAACCTGATTTGTATGCAAATACCCTAAAATTAAAACTAAAAGCCTTCACTTTGACATTATTATGTGCATTCAGCTCCAACAAATTTTGATAGACAACTAAAATACATAAAACACTGCCAATCTCCAAATATTTAATCAATATTGTGAAATGGTGGTGATCCATTGTCCATGCCAAACAGGGCACATATTTCATGCATTTACATTCACATCTAAAAACTTATTTTGGTATCATTGATTCGTGTCCTCACCTGCTCTCTTTCTTGCAGTCTCCATCGCTGTGTCTGTTATGGATCCTGAAAGGTGCAGACGTGCTGTGGCTGTGTCCTAATACGGTGGTCATCAGATCAGGTCTGTGCAGCTTCTTCTCCATGGAAACATTACTGGCCACCTCTAGACCCTTTATGTACACACCAGTATAGCCATGAACATGACTGCCGTCTGAATGGCCGCTGTCCCGTGGGGACAGCTCATAGCTCACGGTCTTCTTCATGATCTTCTTCAGTGGGTGTTTGTGGAGGCGAGTGGCAGTGGAGTAGATTGGCTCTGAGTGACAGGATACGGACGAGTCAACGGTGCAATCGCTATCCGTGTCATCAAAGATGGACGGACTCAGCCTCAGTTTGCTGTCACACTCCGGGGGAAAACGAAAGTGTGAAGAAGAGGAGAGTGAATCAGCAGAATGGGGCTTTGTGTCCTCATAAGTCAGCAGAGCCTGGGGAGAGTACATGGGCATATCAGGCAAACGTCTGCAACCATTAACTCCATGTGCTTCTGGTGTGTCGCACTGGTTTTCTTTTAAAGAGGCCGACACATCCGACATAACTGCTACAGATTTAGGGGCTGCTATCACAGCTTTGGACAAAGTCTCTTCCAGCTGCTGCTTTGTTTGCTGACATTTGTGCCACAGTGTGTTCCACTGCTTCAGCTGCTGAGGACTGTCCAGGGAGAGCACCATGTCGTTGAGGGTACTAAAGTTGTCCATGGAGAACTTGGATGCTTCAGTGCAATAATCCTGGAGCACCTGTGTCACAGTGTGTGAAAGGCTGACACCAGCGCTCTCCAGGCTCAGATGGTGTAAGTAGTCCTGGCAGTGCTCCATCCAGTGATTAACCTACAGGTTAAAAATTCAGCATGAAATATTGTGAAATACCAATAAATGCAATCCACGCAATCCATCACCTCAGCAGGTGGTTTTACTGATGAGCTCCTTCCCTAAACATAAACTCCTGATCATATGTGAAATCACCTGCTGAGGTGATTGGTAGCAAGAGAAACCAACACCTTCTCTGCCCTTCAAGCCCACCCATCCACTAGAGCAATGACCATCAACTGCAGGCTGATTTTTTAAATTGCATTTATCACCGCTGTTGCTTTTTAAAGAATTAAAAATTATTTGCCATTTTCCACCAATCAGTGCTCTGTGTTAATTTTTGACGAGTTAAATTACTAGACAATCAAGTATTCAGCCAGCACTTCTTCTGAGCTTAACCCAGTGCCAAGTTGGCAAGCACAGTGGTTCCCAATCCTGGTCCTTGGGATCCAAAGTACTGCACATTTTCCATTTCTCCCTCCTCTAATTGCACATAAGGAGCCAAATTAGGTGTGTTACATTGTTCAAACAGTTGTTGATTGGCTGAACACACGTGTCTGAGCTGATCTGGTCCGAGTAGATCAGGGACTAATGGAAAACATGCAGTACTTTGGTTCTCAAGGACCAGGATTGGGGAAACACTTGGAAATATTGGACTAGCAGACAGCAAATGAGGGTTGTAGAAAGAAGTAAAAAATGTACAACTTTCATGCCAAATGTTAATCTAAATTTTTGTTTGCATTTATAAAAGACAAAATATCTGCCTCATTTGTTCCCAAGCTGTGGTTCTGGGAAAAAAAAGAACTTGGAGTGTCACCACACCGGTGGAAATAACCCAGAAGTCACAGAGGACCACTTGCCTAAAACCCACTACACACCAGCAAACTGAGCAAGTTGAAGTCAGTGCTAAACAATCTGCATATATCTCTGTGAGGTTGGATTTTTATAGCTGAAAAGAATCAAATCAAAGCACAGGACCCACTAGACAAACAGACACCTTGCTAACTATGTGAGACCACAGTCGGTGACTCCAACTATGAGCCTAATTACAGAGCATTAATTGTAAACTCCAAGCGCAACTATAACAGTATGAAACCTGCAGGTTTATCTATGATTGCAAATTCAGTACTGTGTATAGTTCCACATTGATTTTTTTTTCTATTGCTGTTTTTGTATGTTTTTCTATCAAAGGCTTGATGCTCCAGTTTTTGTGTAAAGAACCGGTTTCATAATTGTTGATTTATATTTGCTGTCAATTTCCAAGGATTTGTTTTGCAGCAGGTGCAGAAGACATGACATTTGTCAAATTTGAGATCAGGAAAGAAATAAACCTTTATTCTGCATTTTAATTCTTAAGTTTGGATCTTTGCTTTCAGCCTGACGTTAGAAATCATCTTGACTAAGAAAAGGTTGGTAACCACTACAGCAGAGTTTTAAGTCACTTTTGACCAAACACAACCAAATGTTTTTAGTACTTACTGAGTCATAAAATTCATACAGATTGGTTAGGATGTCCAATTTGGCCTTTCTTCTCTCCACTCTGCTTAGAATGGAACCCAAATACTGTTTAAAGTCAAGGAAGACAGAGCTGGGGATGGATTCTGGAGCCTCTTTGACCAGCTGTAGGCCGTGTCGCTGCTGCCGCTGTCAGGATAAAAAAAACGAGAAGCTCTCATTTGAAAATATAAGATGAGAGGCAAAAGAAATGTTTTTAAAACTGATGTATAAAGTACAGCACCACTAATTCTCATTTACCACTGACTCCTCCATAAACTGGTCCAAGCTCTCTTTCATCTCCTTTATTTTGTCTGTTGACAAAGTTAATGATTCCAAAGGTGTGAGCTGCTTTTCTCCCTCTACGCTGAACCAAAGTTTGATCTGAAAAGAGAGCAGCATTGATATACTGTAAGACACCCACCTGGTAAAACCAACTGCAAAATCTACAAGGTTAAAGGTGTCGTCCCTTTTGATTTTCTTTACCATTTCAGTTATAAGTTTTTTTGGTATCATTATAATTTTAATCATGATTAGTCACATAAAGAATTCGCAATCTTATATCGGCATTATCATCAAAGTTTGCCTTGTCTGAAAACAATTTAGGATTTTGACATGTGGATTAAAATACATCAACAACATGTCATGACACTTTCTGTGGCAATATCATAGATGATGTGGGGTTCTTTTCCAACCCTCAAACAGCAAACTTGGTCAGCGTCAGCCAAAGAAATGCAGCAAATCTTCACTTGCAAGTGAAAATGCAAAAAAAAAAAAAAAAAAAGCATAAAATTGAAACAGAAAGAAAGCGACAGACAAAGCTAGTAAACATAGGTGACCAGAGATCAAGTTGGAAAGAATTCCAGATGAAATTTATTTCACACAAAGGTTTTGCTGGATATCTGCTGGACAGGTAAGACAACACTCACACAGGTCTACTGTGTCAGTTACCAAGACGTTTTTACTTGGTTTGCCAAAAACGAGCCAGTGGGAAGACTTAACATTTTACACAAGGTCTAAAGTAAACTTCAAACCTTGCACATGTGCACATGCAAAATCATGCCAAATCTTCATGCCGTCTCTAAGATTTCATGGACTGAACTCACTATATTAGCCACGGAATCGCCCACAGTAAATATTTTACCAGCAATAAAATTAGCTGTAAATTTGTGATATACCACAGAAATAAAGGTGCTATATAATAAATAGATTTCAACACAAGTAAATTTAGACAATTTTATGGAAAATCTAAGGGGACTATACCTTTAAAGTAGAAATAAAGTTTAAGTTCACCTGTTGTATTTGCTCCTCAAAGCTGCAGACCTCCTGCAGACTCTCCAAGTCTTTCTGAGATTTGTTGGACAGAATCACGAGCTTATGAACCTCCTCATCAACTTGGTTGTACAACACTGTCAACATGTCTAGAGCATCCCTGAATACATAAAATACAGCTAATGAAAAGTTCATTTGATTTTATCATCATATGTACCACTCATCATGAGAATAAACTACTGCAGTACCTGTAGTTCTCGTTCTCACACGCCTCTTCCTTCCTGATGCGGGCCAGGACTGTACCTCCTTCCAGACGCAATCTGTTTAGACGACTGTCATCTAGTACACAATTCATGAGATTCCTCTGCTGTTCCATTGCCTCATACACCTCCTGAAACAAAAACCATACTATCTGCTTTAAATGTTAAATTATATTCAAAATATCATCTCAGTGAGGTTGTTTACTTCAAGAGTAGAAGATAAAAGTCAAAGTTGACCATAACACAAACTCCTGACCAGTTTACTCTGGTTAAGAATATGTGGAAAGAAGAAAATGACCAGCATTGAGCTATTCCGTGCTGGTGGAGACACATAAATCAGAAGGCGAGACCGCCTGCAGGCACTGACTCCAACCTTAGAGGTCTTCAGGCTCCTGCTGTTGCTCAGTGTGCTGATAGACTCTTGAAGCGATGAGATAGCTGCGCTACAACTGCTGGCAAAGGGTTCAATTTTCTGTGAGAGATAAGGGGAAAGAAATGATCACTTTTATGTGTCGCAAAATGACCATGCTTTGAATGTATGAAGTTCGCTACCTCCACAGAAAGGATTATATTATGTCTGGATTATTTTGCAGGATTATCAAAACATACAGTACTGTGCAAATGTTTTAGGCACTCCATTTTTTTTTTTGGGG
>OMMV01174473.1:0-14087 GCA_900302635.1 Chatrabus melanurus | reverse complement strand
TTGGTAAATGTGCCGACACCTGGGCAAATCCAGAACCCACCTCCATATGTGAGCCAAGTGTGGTGCAAATTGGAAGGAAACACTTAAATTTTGACCTTTGACCCCAATGACCTTGTCCCGATTGATTGACCTTTTTCTAAATTTGATCTCGTTTGGGTTATTCTAGAACCCACCACCAGTTGTGTGCAAGGTTTGGTGCAAATCGTTGTAAAAATTTAAATATTTGACATTTGACCCCAATGGCCTTGACCACAATAATTGACTTTTGGTAAATGTGCTGACACCTGGGCAATTCCAGAACCCACCTCCACTTGTGTGCAAGGTTTGGTGCAAATCAGAGTGAACAACCTGAATTTTGACCATTGACCCTACTGACCTTAGCCAAAACAAACACTATAATTTATGGGCAATTCTGGGGTTGACCGTGATCCACATATTAAGTTGGCTGGAAATCGACCAAAGGACTTGGTAGGAGTAGGGGAACAACCATACAAACATTGCTCAAATTACAGTATGATGTCAAGCAGAGAGTTAAGGTTTTATGGAACAAAACTCAATGTGATTCTCAAGCTTGCTTTGGACGATCAGCAGATTTTGGATCAGGATATGATTAGATGAGTCTCCCCTCCCACACAAATCGTGGACTGGTGTGACAAGACTGTGTCAGTAGTGATGAATGCCTGATCTGCAAAAGGGCTCAGAGCGATCTGCAAGATGGGACCAATTACAGCCACCGAGGCATTGCCTGAGACCGGCACCCGCACGTCTCCGTGGTTACCATAATGACCTCTCAGGGGTCGAAGCGGTGCGATGCGCATGCGATGCACCCAGCCACTGCAAGAGCTTGTGACGGCACAATCGGGAAGAACACACGGACTTAACATTTACACTGGAAAGACAGAGGGTTCATTTTGAAGTGAAATATCTATCCGAGGTTATGGCGGTTCTGTTTTTCTCAAGTGGTTGGAAAACCTCACCTCAGGACCTTTCCGAAAAGCAACTGGAATTCCTCTTTTTGCCGTTTTGAAGTCACTTTGGATGAGTGGCGAAATGTCTTGAAGGCCCACAAGAAGTGCACTTGCTGCAAAGTAGCCTTCTAGATATCTCCTATCTACATGACTGAGAACCTTTTACACATCCAGGTTTCTAGAGTCGCACTTTGCAGCCTGTATGATGCATCTCCTTGAGATTTGGTACGCAGCTTTATTTCAGCGTTGGAAAGTGTATACTTAAATTTCATTAAAGTCTGGCCAGAACCATAAAAGTTATTGGGTTACAATCAATCCACTTTTTCCCTGTTGTCCGTGGAGGTTTCTGGAGGCTATGATGCATCTCCTTGAAATCTGGCACTCTGCTTCCCCTAGTTGTTGGCCAGTCTATACGTCATTTTCATCACAATCCAATAACAACTCAAGGTTATTGACAAAACAGCCTTTCCCCTATTGGTCCTCCTCCAAATGTATCCACCCAGCTTTGCCTCGGCCAATGCGGACCACAGATTTCTTTGGGTTTATATCATTGGGTCAGTTCCAGACCAGGGAAAACATTTTTGCTCCAACTTAACTGATTTCATTAAATGTGAATTAAAACCATACAATAATTTGAGCAACTTTTGTCTCTTTGTCTCCTCCCAAATCCTTCAGACAATTTGATGGGTGGATGATGGTCAACCCCAGAATTGCCTTTAAAGGGTTTGTTATGGCAAAGGTCAAGGTAATTGGAGTCTAAGGTCAAAATTTGGATTTTTTCACTCCGATGTCCACCAAACGTGGTAAATATGTCGGTCGGTGGTTTCTGGAATTGCCCCTGCTAGAGCAAATTTATCAAGGGTTAATCACTGGGGTCAAATTGAAGTTTTTCACTCAAATTTGTACCAACCATGGCACACACATGTTGGTGGGTTCTGGAACTGCCCAAGCGAGATCAAGCTTGCCTAAGGTCACTCACTGGAGTCGAGGTCATTGGGGTCAAAGGTCAATATTGAAGTTTTTCTCTCTGATTTGCACTAAACCTTTGAGACATATGGATGTGGGTTCTGGAATACGGACATACCGGGATCAAATGGAGCTCTCTATTTACTGCATTTTGGAGATAGAAAATCGCTGCGGTATGACATCATCGGACTTCTGTTGGGGACAAGTATACTTCCGCCCCCACCGACGCCATTACTTGGAGCATCGTCAAATATACTATCAGCAATTGGTGAGTGAACTAGAACTATAATTGTCTCTTCTGTCGGAAAGAACATTGTTTATAATACTCTAAACTGAGCACAATGCCTGTACTGTACTGTTGTGTGCCGGGGTGTCACGCCAACTCCAGGAAATTGGCCTCAAAGTACCCATTCATTCATTCCCACATGCTGTTAGAGAGAAATATTTCCCAGAATCTTTAAGGCCCAGTCACACTATGACATTTACCTCACCGGTTGGTGAATGTAGTGAAAGGGAGAGAAAGGTGGCCAAACGTCAGCAAAAATCATGTTCCCGGAGTTTGGTAGTGAACCTCAAACGCAGCACGGCATTCCACGACGTGATGCTAGTGGAGGCCTGCAGAGTCGAGCGTTAGCCGGCGCTCTGCGCTTTGACAACACGGCAATGTGCAGGAGAGGAGTTCGGCACACCACTGTCCAGTGATTCTGAGCAGGCAGCATAGACGATCGCACCAGTAACTTCGGCTACCGGATGCTATCAGAGGCTAATGAAGGCTACCTTGGTCATAGCGGGGATTAACTTTCTCTACCGGTCTCCAACGTAGCCACAGGTATGTCGGCGAAAACTTTTCAATATGTTGAAAATTTTGGACACGGTCGCCGTTCATCACCGGCGAAGGCCAGCAGAGGCTCGCGATCACTGGCGAATTCAAATACGTTCATCTACGTTGACCCAAATGCCTAGGTGTGACTGGGCCTTGAGGGAACCACACAGTCGGAACTAGCATTGTCCCAATGCTGGAACGGAAATAGCTTATTTCTACCTCCGTGTGTAGAGAAACTGGGATCCCGGTAGATCGCTATTGCCGAGTCATATTTGCCAATGATTAATCATTGGGGTCATGGTCATTGGCGTTAAAGGTAAAAAAAAAAATTAAAAAAAAAAAAAAATTCACTCCAATTTTCCCCAAAGTTGCCAACATTCAATCACTGGGGCCAAGGTCATGCCTGTTTATTGGCCTACTCCTCCCAGCTTGTTTTGCTGATTTCTACCATACTTGGTATGTCAATGAAGGTTGACTCCGAAATTGCCTTTAAAGAAATCATTTCGGCAAAAGTCAAGGAATTTCATTCCCAATTTTGGACCAGATGTAGTCAACATGTAGCTGGATTCCAGAATTGCCCTGGCTGGGTCGGCCAGAGGTCACTCATTTGGGTGCAGTTCAAAGTCATTGAGGTCAAATGTCAGATTGCTGTAGCCCTTACTGTCTTCATGCCCGCGGTTACTATCACCTTGTAAAATAGAACATCAGAAATGTTGAATTTGATATTGAGAAATACTTTTTCCCTGGATTCTTACGTTTTTTGGTTGCATGATGTTTTAACCCAGTCGCAGTGTCATTGCTAAGCATTTTATTTTTTCCGAACGCCTTGTCACCTCAAGACGAGACCAGTCTTGCACCTGTAATTGGCTCCCACGTAAAGTGATGGCATAGGCGCCTTTTGCCAGATCATGCAATATGTTGATTTATGATATTTACGTCATTAATTAGAATGTTTATTCATGAGAACAGGCCATGAATAACACCTAGCTCCCTCTTGCCAATTCCCTAGTGGGCACAAACCCGACCATTAACTTTCATTAAATGCTCTGTTAAAAATGCCTGCCTCCCTCTGGAGGTCCAACTCTGTTTGTTTCTTTGATTTTGCATCGACTCTAATTTACAAAACCCGAATGACTGTTGACAAAAGGGACACAAAAAAAAATGTTGATGCTGTGCCAATTAATGGCTGTTAGGTGGCGGCGGCGTGTGCGGTAGGCAGGGCTGGAACAATAGCAGGCGGCAGAAAGACGCGGGGAAATGTGTGATTGCTAATTACAGGGAAGGCAAGACGGCAAGGATGCCACAACAAGACGGCCAGTGCGGAATAAATGTTGATGCAGCTCGTGTGTTAATTGCAGATGCTAAATTGGAAGATAATTATGTTGTGTGTTCTGTTTGTAATCTGCAAATTTGTGTATATTTAAGAAGAAAAACAGACTGAATGCAACTACAACTATAATTAGTCGATACTGTTGTGATCAGGTGCTGTCTCTCGCCTAACTCACTTATATCTACTGTGGTCCTTCTAATGTATGTGTTGTAACACTATAAAACCGATTTGATACTCAAATTAAGAACATAAACCGCATGTGGTAGCGGCGATAAGGATGCCATGGTTTTGCTGCTGTAGTACTTGCAACAGTGCCTCGTCAAGTTAACTTGGATTGTGAACGAGCACTGGTCTGTAATGGTCCAGTGTTGTAGTGCCTTGATGCTCAGCCTTGGTCTTAACCTCCTGAGACCCACATATATCCACATATGGGGGCATCAATTTTTTTTCCCCCAAAACCTAATTCCTTTTGAACCTCAGGTGTAAAGAGGTTAAGGCCCTTGAGGCCTTTTTTTTGTCCAGGTCTTGGCCTTGGTGCTGGATGCCTCGGCACTGGCCTTGGTGCTGGATGCCTCGGCACTGGCCTTGGTGTTGGATGCCTCGGCACTGGCCTTGGTGTTGGATGCCTCTGCAATTGCCTTGGTGTTGGATGCCTTGTCAGGCCAAGTGAACCTTTCCTGACCCAAAAAAATGCACCCTGGTCACTAGATTTCACAACCTTACCCAATACCCACATTCCTGGCAGACCTCAAAATTGACTGGGAAGAAGTCCAAAACTGTCTCCGCTCCATGCAGGATTTGTAGAAGCACCGCATAAGCTGGTCGTCAGTGTCTTATTATAATAATAATAATCCATTCAATTCATATAGCACTTTTCAAGATACCCAAAGATGCTTTACAATGGGGGGGGGGCCCTCACTAACCACCACCAGTGTGTAGCACCAAACTGGGTGATGCACGGCAGCCAATTTGTGTCAGAACGCTCACCACACACCAGCTAAGGTGGAGAGTGAGGGTATGAGTGGTCTTAGTGGTTCAGTCAGGTCTAGGAGCATGTGCTAGTGCACATGCATTACCCTATGGAGCTACCCTGGGTCATAATTGGCTACCACCCATGCAGACCATCAATCCATCCCCACCCCCAGAACATAGCTATCTATACACCACAGCCAGTTGATATGCTAGTGTCCTTTATACCTTACCATTTGCTGGGATCTCCATCACTGAGAAGCTAGCTCAATGGAATAGGAGTTGGACGACTATTATGTATGCCCGGGTTTGTTTCTCAGTCACGTTACCTTTCGATGTCCTTGGACAAGACACTTCATCTGCATTGTCCCAGTCCATCCAGCTAGAAATGGGTACTGGCCTTTGCTGGGGAATTAACCTACGATGGTCTGGCATCCCATCCTGGGGGAGGTCATAGAGTCTCATCCACTTCCCGTTAAGGTATTCAGGGATACGCACTGGCAGCAATGGGCCTCAGCCCCTTAGATGGCTTACTTCTTCTCAGCACCGAGGGTCCTGTATGCTGGATCACGCGCAGGGAAACATTTCACATAGCAATGGCCAACAAAGCAATCTGATAGACGGAGTCGAGCACTTTCTGAAAATATCGCAAAGAAGCCTTGTTGAAAGAGTCGTTGCTTAAAATTCCTTATATATTTCACCGAATATACAAGACCTTTTTACCAGGTTTCATCAATAATAGATCATTACATTTTCAGTATCTGGGTTTGAAATTAAATACAACATTGATGGGGAGTTATGAGTGACATTTTTTTGGCATAATATATTCAAAATAGGCCAAAGAACAGCTGCACTGCGTGAGTCCTTGGAAGGATCCATCGCTCCGAAAAGGTGCTGGACAGCATCAGTGCTCTTCAAAAGGATGTATTGTGACAGAGCGTGGGGCGACTATGTTGTGATTTGGCGCTATATAAATAAATTGAATTGAATTGAATTGAATTGACAGACACGTCGTTATGAAATGCATTCATGTTTTCATTTTCTATCGAACATATCACTCTACACTCAATGTCTTTTCACTTTGCTTTGGCTGTGGTTTCTCCTTTCTGTGGCGCATCAGTTTTTCGCACTTTGGTTCGATACTGTATTTTATTCTGTTTCCCCGGTATTTATCGCCATCTCCTTGCATTTTCACTTTCTGTCTTCGCCTTGTTTGCTTCTGCTCCACCCAATATCTGGTCCAAATGACATATTTGGTTCAGCTTTTCAGGTTTACGGGTTTGGTGGAACTTGCACCAGTTACAAGCGACGGGAGTGAAATATCTGTCAATAACACGCTCCATTTTTGACACAATGTTTGAAATGAAATGAATGAAATTTTCGCCAATTTAACCCTCATCAGTGCACGTCGTGAAACTTTCTAATCTGTACACCTGGGGTCCATGCGGGCTCCACCAGAACTTCTTCTTGTTTAGTACTGTTAACGTCTTTATTTATGCCAGTCTTTCAGAGATCTGTAATATAACTAGATAGGGTCACTTTGCAACTATTTTGAAAAGAGACTTGAGTATCTGGCTGATAAGCCACGTTTCATCTTGAAAGACGTTTGAGGATTTTTTTCCCCCCCTCTTTTTCGAACATGACTCTTCAGTACAAAAATCCAATACCTACTCCTACTCCCTGCAGTTGCTCTGATGCATATATCCTGAACAAAAACTGCTCTGAGAGTTCAGTAGTTATGAAAAATTGACACAAACCTCAAAATTATGCTTTGGGGTCCGACCAGATAAGGCGCAATCTCACTATAACGTTTACCCCAGCATTTGGTGAACACGGGGCAAAGTCAAGAATATTGGCCAAACGTCAGCAAAAAACATGTTACCGGGGTTTGGTAGCGGACCTCTAACGCAGCTTGGTGTTCTACAACGTGGTGCTAGCGGAGGCCAGCGTTAGCCAGCGCACCATTAGAACAAGCAGGACTTTTGCCAACGTGGCAACGTGCGGGAGAGGGGGTCGACACACCGCTGTCCAGTGATTCTGAGCAGCGTAGGCGATCGCACCAGTAACTTAGGCTAGTGTAGGGAACTTGGTTGGAGCAGAGATTAACTTTCTCTACCGGTCTCCATTGTAGCCAGAGGTACGTCGGCAAATGCAGAGAAATTTTAAACATGTTGAAAATTTTTTGGACGCGGTCAGCGTTAATCAGCGGAGGCTAGCAGAGGTTAGCAGAGGCCAGCGGACACCACTATTTGCAAATACATTCGTCTACGTTGGCCCAAACGTCTGGGCGTGATTGTGCCTCTGCCATTATACCAAACTGGGGTCCAAGTGGACCCCATCATAAAAATTATTATGGAGCCCACAGTATTTAATCAAACTGGATCAAAATAAGTGAGATTGAAATTTTAATTCAGTCAAATAATTCAGCTGAATTAGTATAACTGTTCAGAAAATATATCAAAAAATGTACCCCTGGGGTCCGCTTGGACCCCAAGTGTAATGGTGAGGGTTAAAACAAAAATGTAAACATTACCATTTTTTTGTATAAATAATTTCTTTTTCCAAAGTAAGTCCTATATTGGTCTGGAGGCCCATTGGTGCCCGTGTTACTTCCCAAGTCAAAGCCGGTACCCATTTACAGGACACATATATGGGTAGCATTACCAGAAATCAAAACCAAGTGTTCAAATTGGTAGGCCAACTTCTTATCCTACTGAGCTCCTGCCTCTACAATTATTTTTATCCAAAGAAGAAGAAAAGTAAGTCGTATATAGTCCCCGAGGCCCATTGGCGTCGGTGATGCACCCCCAGTCAAGGTGTGTACCCATTTACAGGACACAGATGGGTAGTATGACTGCAAATCAAACCCAGTGCTTCACATTGGTAGCTCAACTCCTTATCCTGTGGAGTTTGAAGTTTCAGTCCTTTAGTTTTACTTTTTATTCACTGCATAAGTCTGAGACACGGGCAAAGAAGGAAGTGGAAGAGAAGCAGATGGGTTTGGTAAAAAAAAAAAAAAAAACTGCAGGAAAGTAGGTTAAGGTGGTTCCAATGTGATGAGAAGAGATGATAAATATGTTGGTAGAAGAGTGATGATCGTGGAAGTAATTGTAGCTGGAAGCAGCTTTTCTTGGATGTGAACTTCCCCTCTAGAAACTTATTTTAGGTCTGTTAATTAGTTTTGTCAAGAAAATTATCATGGGTTCACTAAATTCCATGATGGTGATTTAATAATAATGCCACATGTCCAATGGTGCCAACAAATCTGCCATATTTATATTTTTACATTTACTGAAACCTCAAAATACGATTTCTTTCAGTTTTGATGATGCCTGTGATGATCCCTGCTGGGTGGCTGCCATTGTTGCTAGGCAAGCAGGCTGTTCTATTTCAAACAATCATACGGCCTAGTTTTGAAATGATACAGAAGGGGGCATGTAATCGTGAAGGAAAAAAGAAACATATGCACTTATGACAATTTCCCATTCATCAAGGGCCATTATGACTCGACAGGCTGCCAGAACAGAAAAGGACAGCTTAATGAGGCCACAGGGATTTATGACTGACAGCGGACTAACCATTTTTTAACATTAACAAATTATACTGAAGTACAGAAATCAATATTTCCAGTTTTTTTAATGGCCCCCCCCAACCAATGTTATTTTCCAGCACTGACTGAAATGACCCAGAAAATGTTTGCTGTCACACGGGCAACAGCAAACCTGTGTCGTGATAGCAAACAATGGCTAACTTTTTGGACAATCGTGGTTCGCGTCATCAAACTGAATTTGCTATAGTCCACTTTTTTGTCCATTTTTTTTGGACAACATTGTGTAAACAAAAACAATTTAGGGCTTAAATTTTTGTTTTCTTTGATTTATTTTTTATTTTTTATGACATCAGTTGCTAGCTTTGGAGAGAAATGCAATGTACAGCAAACTACAAACAACACATTGTTGCCCAAGTGTAACTTGAGAGACAATTCTCCATTTTGGAAACACTTTATATTATGGTCCTTGTTAATCAACTGGTAATAACTCATAAAATGCTTATCATTACTGTGTGTTTATAAGACCATGGAAGTGTTAATAATTGCATTATTAACACACCTATCGTGATATTGCACTCATTTAGATCTGGTACCTGCAAAACGTTTAGTTAAAAGTTAATAAGTGTATGGTTAACTGCTTATAAATGTGTACTAATTATGTATTAATCTCAAAGCAAGAAAAGGTCAGTAAAAGTAAATCAATGACTTAATGGGTATGTTATTTAAACCGTAGGTTTTTTGTTTTTTTTTAATTTGAAGAAGCCATTTGGGTGAGTGGCAAGACGTCTTGAAGACCAACAAGAAGTCCAGTTGCTGGAACATAAACTTTTAGATCTCTCTTAATTGTATGACTGAGAACCTTCATCAACTAAATTAACGTGTTCATAATACTATCATAAGCTATTACAAGAAACTCACAAGGGGTTTATTAACATTATTAAGCAGTTATTATTAAGCAGCAACTGAAAGATGGCACTGTCCATGTGGACGTCCAGTTTTTTTTTCTCCTCCCATTTGTGATGGAAGCTATCCACTGTCGAGCACGGCCAACTAGTTGGACTGAAACGATAAAAATAACTGACATCTGCTGAGAGGTATCTGGGCATTGTGGCAATGGATTGAGACTTGGTTAATGAACTGTTGAGTGAGGAGATCGCTGGTTTGCTCATAGACATTGGTGCATGCAGATATAGGAATAAATGTCTTGGCCATGTGCTCTGCCAAAATGATTTAATTATTTATCTCGTGCACACAAATTAATCAAACCCTGGGAATAAATTTTATGTCATCTCCATGCAATAGCATTTTGAGCGCTATACAATCTTTTGTCTTGTCTGTGGCCACTTGGGGCCTTCGAGGGTAAAGAAACGTCATGCTTTGTGCTACCCCTTGCTTCTCCATGGCCCCAGTTTAGTGCAGCTCTGGTCCCACGGTGGTGTCGTGGGTGCTTGGACCCGTAATACTTGGTCACAATTCTCGTTGCAATAGTTGTTGAGTTTCCTGTACAAGTTGATCTTCTATTGTAAAATTATGACAATAGTAGTAGTTGAGTTTCTTGTACAATGTCATCTTTGATTGTAGTAATTGTTAAAATAGTGGTTGAGTTTCTTGTACAATTTTATCTTTGATTGTAATAATTGTTAATATTGTAGTTGAGTTTCCTGTACAATTTTATCTTTGATTGTAATAATTGTTGAAATAGTAGTTGGGTTTCAATGTACAATTTTATCTTTGATTGTAATAATTGTTAAAATAGCAGTTGAGTTTCTTGTACAATTTTATCTTCTGCTGTAATAATTGATAAAATAGTAGTCACGTTTCCTGTAGAATTTCGGCTTCTATTTTAATAATTATTGCAATAGTGGTTGAGTTTGCCATGCATTTGTACTAACTATTGTAATAATTGTAATAATTATTAGTGGTTGAGTGGTTGAGATTACCATGCATGCCTGAGTTGCCAGAGGAATTTTGCCCACTTTTGTAATAAATATTAGGGAAGTTATCTGATTAAGCATCAGTAGGCATAGTTTTATATTCCTCGAAAAATGAATCAGTTGGTAATATTCATACAACACTGGTTGAATTAGCTGTGTATATGCACACGTAATTGTAATAATTATTACAATAGAAAGTTCTTACAATCACAGTTGAAACACCGTATCAGCATCACCTTTGTGAATTGGTAACAGTATTTGGAACGCTATATGTAGTTTTAAGATACCATTGCTTGTTTTTGTCACTGCAAACATTTCAAGAAACCTGATATGTAAATGCTCGCAAAGACGCACAAAAAGGCAGCCTTGTATTAGGTGCTACTTCAGAACTAGCGTTGGGGCAGGAAATGCATTTTGATTTTGGAGCGTGACTGCATATAGATGTGCCGCTTTTGTGAAACTGTGTTTCTTACTTTTCCAACCATGTAGGCATACATTTTATTCAATTACAACAAGCTCTTAGACAAGTCTGCAGAGATTTCTGCTGAGATCACTGAGCAAAAATATGTACTTCGAGGCTTGTACAGGCAAATATACAGTCCTGCCTCTTTCTGCTCCACTACTGCTGAAGAACTCTGTATTCGATGAAGGGGAGCAATGATCACGGAGAAAGACGCAATGGTGAGAAAATGGCCATAACTAAGAATTGCAATAGTACATTGTAATGTAAGACAGGTCAGTGGACGGGAAAGAAAACATGAAGCTGTATTGCTTGACTGCAGCACTCAAGCTATGGGGGCCAGCTTTGGAATAAGAAGTGAACTGAACATAAAGCTAACTGACTATAAAGCAAAACTAAAAGCTAATTTAATCTAAGACTAACTTGATATGAATCTAATTGAATCTAGAACAAAATGAATGTCAACCTACCTGATTCTGACTCTAACTGAATCTAAAATGAAATGAAAATCAAGTTAACTGCATATGAAGCTATATTAAAGGCTAACTGGCTCTTAAAGTGAATACAATGTTGAGTAAATATTAAGTTAACTGAATCTGAAGCTAACTGAAAAGCTAAGTGAACGTGAGAGGAAATTAATATAACACTGAAGTATTATAATCTAATAGAATTCAAACCTGACTGCACATAACACTAAATGAATTTGAAACTAACTAATGCAACCTGAATCGAAGAATAATGGTATTCCAAGTTTACTGAGTATAAAGATAACTGATTCGTAAAAGAACCAAATCTAAAACTAACTGAATATCAAGTTCACGGGATCTAAACCTTGAAGGTACATGAATTTAATTCTTAAACTCATTGAATTTAAAACTAAAATAAACTGAATGAATCCGAAGCTAAAACGGCGTATCAATTTAACTGAATCTAAACCTCAATGAAAATAAAGCTAACTTGATCTTAAACTAACTGAAACTTAAAATTTACTGACATAAACTTAACTGAATTAAAAAATAAATAAAAATAACGGAATGTTTCTGTACAAATGAAGCTAACTGAAAAGGAAAGTGAACATAAAAGGAAGTGAACGTGAAGCGAATGAGATATACTGCTAGCGGAACATAAAAGTAACTGAATGTGTCGCAAACTGAATATAGAGCTAATTGAAGGCAAAGCTAACTGAATATGAGGCTACTTCAAAACTAAAGCGAATGCAAACGAAAGTGAACATGAAGTGAATGAAATATACTGCTAGCAGAACATAAAAGTAACTGAATATGAAGCAAATTGAAAAGTGAATGTAAAAGGAAGCGAATACGAAGAGAATGAAATGTGCTGCTATCCAAACATAAAAGTAACTGAGTATAAAGCTAACTGAATGCATGTAAAGGCGACTGAACATAAAGCTGGCACAATATAAAGCTAATTGAAAAGGAAATCACCAATGCCGTTTTCTTATGTCCACCTCATATCATTGGTGATGAACAACGAGGAGAATATTGTTGTGTATCAGCACAGTGATCCACGGCAGTTTATCTAAATTGAAATGGGCGATTAAATGGCTGATTATAATACTTTCAAAAAAAAAAAAAAAAGGTTGCCAATAAAAATGATGTTGATAATGATGACTGCATGGGATAATTACTACATAACTGATTAAAGCGTAGGTGGTGTTGTGTTGACAGAAAAAAAAATGTTACTAATGAGAATTATAGGACCTGGTGCGGGGGGCTCACGGCGACACAACCGATGCTGCTGATGTACTCATGACAACTTGGGGGGGGGTTCGGTGTGCATGACTTACTCTCAGCCGCTCCCTCCCCTTTTAAGCCTCGTAAAGATTCTGGCGCGGCGGCGGCGCTATGCAAAAAGGATGAAGTAACTGCTCCAGACGTTTATACTATCTGACATGAGACACTAATCCAGTTATGCCGCATGTGATTTGTTTGGTTATTATTATGCTAATGGACTCAGGCGCTGCTTTGGCAGATTTTCATTACAGCGCCTCCTGCTTCACTGTCATTCACCGTCCAACGCCAGGTGCAAACTGGAGCGGCGTTGAGGAGGAAATTAAATAAAGTACACAAGTCGCAGTGCATCTTCGACACAGGCGCGCATACTTAAACTGACATTTTTGACGTGACTCTTTCACGCATCTTCATCATATATATATTTTTTTTTACCTGAAATTCACTTCCGAGGCATTATTTTGATTCGTTACGCAAACGCAACTTGGATAGGTTGTATTTTTCCTGGAAAATGCAACAACCTATCTTTCATTTAATAGCATGCATTGCAAAGCAGTCGAGATACAATTTCTTTTTTTTTTTTTAATTATCAACAGAATAGTCTTCAAGTCTTGCGAGTTTCGGAACTGGAGGCTCTTTGGGGGCCCAGTGGATGAATTGGGTTACTTGAAATTCTACTGCTGTTCTATGGTTCCAAGACACCATGGAACTGCCCTGGGTCCTAGATGGCAGCTACCCAGACAGACAACCAGTCCATCCCCACTTCTTGAAAGTGACCAACTATCTGCTGCAGCTAGGTGAAGCATAGGCATCCCTTTGGCCTTCTCCAGCCACTGGGGTCCACAACACTGAGGCACCTGTGTGCCAGATCATGCCCGGAGAAGCAAGCCACTTGGCCAGAATATCGTCACTGATGCTCCCCCACCATGCAAGTGGAACTTCTCATCTGAGTCTCACGACCTAACCGCTTGTTCAAAACAAATTCATTCCAGTGGTACCCAAGAATCCTCCAAAGAGACAGAGTACCAAAGATATCCAGTTATTGCTTTAGGGCACTGGTTGGTGTCCAAATCTCACAAGTATACATCCATCCATCCATCTTCAACCGCTTAATCCGGAATCGGGTCGCGGGGGTAGAAGCTTTAGCAAAGAGCCCCAGACTTCCTTTTCCCCGGCAACCTCGGCCAACTCTGACTGGGGGATCCCCAGGCGCTCCCAGGCCAGTGAGGAGATATAATCTCTCCACCTAGTCCTGGGTCTGCCCCTCGGTCTCTTCCCAGTTGGACGTGCCAGGAACACCTCCCTAGGGAGGCGTCCTGGTGGCATCCTAACCAGA
>OMMV01174472.1:0-14974 GCA_900302635.1 Chatrabus melanurus | reverse complement strand
ATAACGTTTACCCCAGCGTTTGGTGAACGCAGGGCAAAGTTGAGAAAATTGGCCAAATGTCAGCAAAAATCACGTTACTGGAGTTTGGTAGCGAACCTCAAACGCAGCACGTCATTCCACAACGTGGTGCTAGCGGAGGTGGGTGTTAGCCAGCACGCCATTAGAACAAGCGGGACTTTTACCAACGTGGCAACGTGCGGGAGAGGGGGTCGACACACCACTGTCCAGTGATTCTGAACGTGCAGGGCGAAGCAGCACCCAAACATTAACCAGAGTAGACGATCGCACCAGTAACTTGGGCTAGCGGAGGCTAACGGAGGCTAGCATAGGGAACTTCGTCATAGCGGAGAGTAACTTTCTCTAACGGTCTGCAACGTAGCCAGAGGTATGCCGGGAAACGCTGAGAAATTTTAAACATGTTGAAAATTTTTGGACACAGTCGACGTTCATCAGCGTAGACCGGCGGAGGCCAGTGGACATCGATGTTTGCAAATACGTTCGTCTACGTTGGCCCAAATGTCGAGGTGAGATTCCGCCTTTACGCTTGGAGTGCGATGAAACAGTCTAATCTCACAGAAATGATCATATTACATGAAGATACTGGCAGATAGTTTGGCATTTTTCCTCATGGTTGTGATCCATTTTTCATTGTTGTTGTGTTGTGTGTAATTGCACAAGAAATGATGCAAATAAAATTCAAGACAGGCCTGAATAAAAATAAAAAAAATTAAAAAAATGCACTTGGGCAACTGATACCACTGCATGCCTGACCAGTTAACACGAGGTCTACCCAACCACTCAGCTATCAGTGACTAAGCAACAATATTTGTTTTTGTCAGCTATCGGGGGGGGTCTGCAGCTACACCGCTGTGATTCCTCTGGTACTGGTACAAATCATCTGAACAGTTGAGACACTGTTGTGAGTCAGGACAAATGATCATATAATTCAAATATGATAATAGCCTTATGAAAGTCAGTTTATTAATAAAAAAATAAAAAAAAAACTTTACAAAAACTGAAACCATGCCCTCCCTGGGCAAAGTGCAGTGGAGTGACTTGGATTTATAGAGGCCAAGGTGGGTGCAAAGCAGGTCACGCCAGATCTAGATCTCCGTTAATAATCTCTGCCCCAGCCTTGAACCCTAGATCCCATTAAAAAAGGATTTACATCCAATAGTGTCGATGTACCAAAGGCAGCTCTACTTTTGTCTTTTCTCATAATTTTCCCCTCTAGTAAAATCCCTGTAGTACATGAGCAAGGTTTTTTTTTTTCTTTTTTTCTCTGTCTCTCTCCACTGTGGATAGGACGGGCGGGATGTGAACAGAACTGAAGCCACGCCTCCTGTATAGACATAAAGGCAGCAGATTGGATGGAATTTTTAACTGTCGCCAAAGCCATTTATGGGATGTGGGTATTTGGAAAGCTGTGGAACATGAGTAAATTATAATATCAGAGGAAGGATAAAGGGAACCAGCAGATTTCCAAAAACGGAGATCATATCCATTGCACATGCCATCTGTCCGTCATCTCACCTCCGGCCCACGCTTATCCACGGTGCCTTCCTGTTTTTTAGTGAGACTTACAGGTGTCAGTATTCCACCCTAAGCTGTGGGATCTTCTCAATCCCATTATTTGTATCGTGATCATTGGTGGAAACTATAATCTCAATTGCCGGCTCTCGTGTCCACCTTTTCAATGCAGACTGAGGCTGTAATTAATATCACCTAAATATTAACGATGCAGAACTGGGTTTCACTCATAGGACCTTTTCGCACTTGCAGTGAAGTAGAAGATTATGCAGAGAAACGTTCTTTCAGTTTATTATTGTATGGAAATCTACCAAAGCATAGATGGGAAAAGATAGATTATCTCTGTAACATTTGACATTGTGGTGCAATAGAGTAACTGTTTAAACCTTGTCGTACTTCGACAGTATGATGTAACATCTCAGTATATTTTGGACAACAATCCAGCCTCGACACAACACAGCTTGAATCTGGATTAATATTAATAATGCAGGAGCCACTGTCCTGGGCATGATATTTAATTTGCATTCGGGACTGTAGGGGGTCCTCCATCCGCCATATAATTATGAGGCCTAGACCTAGACACTTTTATCTAGGGTATCTTGTTCATTGTCTCAGTCTACATTCTAACTGTGGTTTGTGATATCTCGGAGAGTTTGACTTTGTACTCACAGCTTCACTTGGTGATTGATGACTATCCCAGAGATGGCATCTTCTGGTCATGGGTGATTTCAATGCAACCACAGGGACTGACGGTGGGTTACGAGAACTGTATCGATGCTCTCGGATCTGCAATTGTGTTGAAAATGGCTCAGTGCTCCTTCATTTTGCAAAAAGTTGGGGGGCTGCAAGTTTCTGGATCCTGGTTTCAGTGTCCAGTGTAGCACCACTGGACACATTATCGATCATGTTCTTGTGGGAAGAATCTGGAGACTCTTGCAGAACTGCAGGGTCTTTGCAGGGTTTGCATGCAATCTGGGTGGAAGTCTTATAATCATGAACACAACAAATGACCCAAATGAAATGCCTGAGTTCTTTCACAACAACACCCTGAAAGTTGCCTGGGATTGCACTGGCGTCACCAATGTTCACAGGAGTTGGTGTTTCATCTTGGACGCGATATCATCCAAAGGAGTCGTAGTGCCCGGTTTGGTGGGAATTTTGGGCTGATTATGGAGCTAAGAAGCAGGCTGTGATAGTACTGAGGGTAGACAAGGAGGCATTTGTTGAAGGAATCTGTGAGCAGATGAGTCACCATCAGTGGTGTAGTGACCTTCGGCTTGCTTACAGAAAAGTCAAAGCACTGCATTCCTCCAAACCTACACCTCATCCCACCACAGTTATGGCCGTGAGGTTGACGCCTTTGAGAAGTTGTATAAGGCTGATTCTCCTGCCGGCATGTCGGACATTTCTCGTGCCAGGGTTCTGGTGGCTGATCTACAAGTCAACTGTGAACCACCAAATCTCGGTGAGATTGCAAAGGTGGTTAAGCAGCTGAGGTTGGGTAAAGCTGCAGGGATCCATGGTGTCAGGGCGGAACATCTTCAGGTGGTTGGAGATGCTGTTTTCCTGGTGTTGCAAGCAATCTTTGATTCCATTTGATAGATGGATATCATCCCAACAAGCTGGAAGAAGGGAAGAAACGTGACATAGATATCTTTCTCTGGGCAAGTTTGGCAAATTTGCCTACAAATGCGGTGACGATTAATTATCCTCTTCTAGTTGGTTAGCTGCCAAAATATTTTAAAATACTTTGGTACCAAATTGAAAAAGTAATAGGTTTTGCCTGACATTGCTTCTTGCATAAAGGTAACCATGTATAGTGAGAAAACACGGAGATTGTATACATATTTTATGTGAGTTTTTCTTCACGCAGCAGCTGTGCCGGTGACTCCCCATGCTCCAGTGTGCCATGACCTTACATTGCCGTCCAATCAATTCAACCCAGCTCCATGTTTTCACACACAATATACATTAAAGTTACACTGCGCATCATCAATTAAACATGGTGCACAAGGACAGACAGAGTTCACCGAGCTGTTCTCAGTCGGCTGCAGGCGGCGTGTTAGCTCGTGTGGTGAAACTCGAAGTTTGCTTGTCATGAGAGATGATGACAGTTTTTTACTGTTTAAATGTCAGGTTTTAATTTTCTTCCAAAACCCAGAAAAGTCCTTGTTTTTGACAAGCTCGGAGGTGCAGCTATCGTCAGTTTTTTAAAACTCTAATACAGGTTTTGCATGCATAAATTGGTATTTATGGCACAGGTCAGTTTTGCATTCAAACGTGCCGTGAAAAATGATACATCAAAGCAGGGCTCAACATGTGGGTCTGCGCCTCACGTCTCCACTGGACAAGTTCAAGGAAAATTTAACTTATCTCCAAAAATTTTTTTTTACCTGTCCACTGGACAAGTTCGGGGCAAAAAATTTTCTCCAGGAAAGTCATTTTATGTTATTTCACATTCCCAAAGAGTGAAAAGATTAAATGTTTCCACAACATTTATGATTGTTTAACTTACCCTAGAAACAGCCGTAGCAAGTTCTCGTTTGGTGCTCGTGCAATGTTCTGAATGAGACGTAAATCGGACCCCCCGGGAACGTTCCCATGTGGTCCTCCGGATAACGTTCCCATTAGGTACATCAAAGACGTCTTTAGAACGTCCCATCTTGGTCATGCGTAACGTCATAATGGGGACGTTGATGGGACTTTCGTGGGACGTTTACTTTGTAAAATTTGGAACAATCTTTCAGTGTAATTGTTTTGAATGGTTTGAATGACAGGATGCATCCACGTGGTGGTGATGGTGGAGCGGTTAGTGTTAACGTCCACCAATCTTGCGACCTCGGTTTGATTCCCGTGCCATGCTAACAACGTCGCTTTGAATAGAAGAGTCTCCTATACTAATTAAAATTAGTAAAGGTAACTCAAAATTACAGGGTGCGTGCAATCATACCTACCTCGAGCAGGAATCGAACCTTGATCACCAACTTCATGGGTGGCGATGCTAACCACTACACTACCCTCAATTATTACACTGGTAGTAGTGGTGATAGGCTAATATAAGGGACATGTAAAACACTACCTGACGTCTAAAAAAACGTTACCCCAGGTATGTTCTTAGAACATCCCGCAATAACGTTCCCGTGACGTCTAGAAAACGTTCCCCCAACGTCCTCAGGATGGAAAGTGAACCCTGCACATTGACAGCTCAGGAACGTCTGGAGGGGACCTTTAGGGAACGACAAGGGGAGGTTATTTTGTTTGCTGCCATGCACAGTATATGCTTTGAGCAATTCCAGTGCACATGCAACCTGAAAAACCGACCTGGCTTATTGGCTCAGGAAAAGGTCAGGATTTCACCCCAGCCATATAGCACCATATCTAATGGGCGGTAAATTAGTAAGTTGAAACATTTGAATTTTAATTGGACTCTGCACCGATGTAACCTCAGGAAACTGTCTGCACATCTTTCAAAAAAATGTCTTCCTTTTTAGCATTGCAGTGAAGTCAGGATCACTGGTTCATCCATTCTGGTATAAAACGGCGGATTTGTCTCACTTTCTCCTTTCTTTATTTTTATTTTATTCTCCTCTTCTGACTTTTGTGCTCTTTTTTGTTGTTGTTTTTTTTCCCCCATTTTTTTTTTTTTTTTTTGCAGATCTGGTGTCGCTGGTCGATACACAGTCGCTAAAAATGGGCGTGGCTCCTCATGAGACTCTTGCTCATGCAAGATTCTTGTTTCAACATGACACAATTTGCTTTTTTTTTTTTCTCTCAAGGTGGCGCTGTAGCTCGGACCTTTCCAATAGCCAATTTATCGCTCCACTCAAACTCCAGCGGGACATGAGTGCAATACACAAAGTAGAAATTTGTTGTTCTCTTTGACAACTACACTATTATCTTTACTCGTCCCGGACAATTGGACGAGCGTTACTGCTGAGCCCTGCAAAGGCTGAAGTAAGCGGATTACTGCGTCTGTGATTGTTCTGCACAGATTCATCATTATATGCCTGGTTTACTGCAAATATGCTGTGTCTGACAAATTTTGTTACTTTGCAATTCCCTCAGTTTTGTAGCCACACCTGGACATTGTCCTTGAAGGTGTTAGCCGTCCAGATGCAGGGCTTTTCTTCAGGCGGCATCCAACAAATTAATAAAGGCATCGCGATGACGAGAAATGTGCTAAATTTGTTTGCCAGAATCTTCAGTATCAACATGTCAAACAATTTTTCATTTGGAAAAGATGGCAGTGCCCCATGGCGGCGTATGTACAGGTGGGAGGGGTCGACAATAAACTAACCTTGTAATGAAATAAAACAATCTGATGTGACTATTTGATGTTTTATGGATGAGACTGGGCCGTGTTGTTGGGTCCACAAAGACATCCTCGGGTTCAGGTGTTCAAAAGGAGCTCAAGGTGCAATCTCACCTAGACGTTCGGGCCAATGTAGATGAACATATTTTCAGACATCGGTGTCTGCTGGCCTCTGATGAATGTCGACCGCGTCCAAAAATTTTCAACATGTTTAAAATTTCTCTGCATTTGCCGACGTACCTCTGGCTACGTTGGAGACCGTTAGAGAAAGTTAATCTCCGCTACAACCAAGTTCCTTACGCTAGCCTCCGCTAGCCTAAGTTACTGGTGCGATCATCTGCGCTGGCTAACGTTTGGGTGCTGCTTCGCCCTGCCTGCTGAGACTCACTGGACAGTGGTGTGTCGTCCCTCTCTCCTGCACGTAGCCACATTGGAAAAAGTCCTGCTTGTTCTAAAGGCTGGCTAATGCCCGCCTCCGCTAGCACCACATTGTGGAACGGCGAGCTGCATCAGAGGTTCACTACCAAACTCCGGTAAGGTGATTTTTGCTGACATTTGGCCGATTTTCTCGACTTTACCCTGTGTTCACCAAATGCTGGGGTAAATGTTATGGTGAGATTGCGCCTTTAGCTAGAGAAGAAGAAGTTCTATATCTGCCCTGAGGCCCACTGCTGTTGGTGCTTATCCCCGGACTCCGTAGCATGGTGTGGATGAGGGTCTGTGACTCCCCCTGGATGGGATACCAGTCCAACACAGGTTACTTCCTCAGGGTGGACTGGGACAATGCAGATAGAGTGACCAGGGATCGAACCCAAGTCTATTTATTGGTAGCCCAACTCCTTATCCCACTGACCTACCTGCTCTACATAGATAGGGATGCTGTATCAAGATCGGTCTGGCAGTACTTACCTCGCTCAGGTGAAGTATTTATCGATGGTTATTGCGCACGTTTTATGATGCTAAAGAAGAACCCGGCGATCTGTGCTTTCATACATTCTTTTGTTATTTCAGCTCTTAATTTGCTGCGTATGTCAATGATTTCTGGCACTTTTGTGAATCTGTCCTTTTGTGTAGGACAGCAATGGTCACGTTTAATCATTTCCACTGTTTTCCCGGTTGTGTTGCTGCAGGTCAAAGTGTGGTTCCAAAACCGCCGGACTAAACAGAAGAAGGACACGACCAAAGATTCGGACAAACGCTCCTCCTCCACGTCCGAGTCGTTGGCCACCTGTAACATCCTGCGCCTTCTGGAGCAGGGCCGCCTCTTGTCGGGCCCCACCCCATCGCCCAACTCCCTCCTGGGACCTCCGCACCACGCAGTAAACTGCTCCCTGCTGAGCAGCCCAGGCGGGGGCTCGTCCTCCTCACCTGGGATTAGCAACAGCACTCCGCCCACCTCTCTGCCAGGAGGGACGTTCGGGCTGTCGCTGCCCTCGCTGGGCGGCACGCCACCCTCACCGCGGCTCGGTGTCCCTCCTCCACCCTCTCTGTGCTTCTCCATGCCCCTGCTAGGGGGCGCACATCACGAACTGACATCCGCCTACGGCTGTGGTTCCTCAGCCTTTGAGCCGTACATGCGGCTGGACAGGAAGGAGGCAGATCTTGGCGGGAAGAAGACAGTTTCTTAAATAAAACGTGCTTTGTGATTTTTCTCTTTGCTCTTACCTTTGCTGCCCGTTTGACATTCGAGCGGCTGATGAAGCTAAATTCACCCCTGCAGTCTGAGAAATGTGAAAAAAAAAAGGACAAAACTGAGGCTTTCTGTGCAGCACTACCTCGGCCACTGAAGACAAACCGGTAAAAGGCTGAGAGGAAGCGATGGCGCAGCTCTTCTACGTTATAAAGACAAAAAAACAAATTTGTGAATTTTTGCAAAATGGCGTGCGTGTATGTTGCGTGAACCCCGACAGACTCGTGTTTTTGGCCGCTCTCTTTGCAGTGGTTTCAGTGACTCTTCACTTTGTCCAGTGCGTTTGTGTGTGTGATTTCTTGCTATACAGGCCTTCATTTACTGTTCAGGAAAAAAAAGTACATACTTGACATGTTTAGTTCCGAGGCAAAGAGAAAAGCATTTTTTTTTTTTAAAACAAAGAAAGCAGTTGTACACTTTTCAGTATATATTCCCGTAAAAGTTGGCCATTTTAGTTCTTGTGCTTTCACAATATGGAAGAAACATTGTTTTTCTTTAAAAAAAAAAAAAAGTAACATTCTAATATCAGTCTGTTTGGTGTCCTGCGGTAGTTTTTGTAAATTCTTTGTGTTTGAAAAAAATATGTGGTATAGGTTCTGCAGAAAAGGTGCAAAATCACATATCATAATCCAGTATTATAATATTTTTAAAAAATGCTAAGAAAGAAAAAGCACTGTGCGAGAAAACTTGTTGGATTTTTCCAAAGCATTTATGAACCCAGTTTTTTTTTTCTTCACATTTCACGAACACAAGGCGTCACAATGACCTACAAAACACTTCAACACTAAAAAAAAAAGTTTGTTTCGGCAGATATGAGTTTTCCCACTTGGCACAAACATACTTGAATTTTTAAAAAAAACACAGCAGCACGCGTGACATCACATTTATCCTGCGTTCATTTCAAGTGTTTTTTTTGTGTGCGCGCGACCTTGAAAATTAACGTGACGCGGTCGTAAAATTGCAATACCGGTGCCAACCATGGGGGCAGTGTAACTGCAGAGGCAGCAGAGTCAGCTGGGGCAACGACAAAACAAAAATGGCACCACGTTGTGATTACAAATGATGGGAGTTTGTCCACGGTCGCGTTACACTGTATCTCTGCAGTGTGAGAGGAGCTCTGGAAGACGATCACCTGAGGTAGTTCAGCACAAATCTGCCCCCTGCTGGGTATGCTTTTAAATTATTCACCTTCCAGCGAGGTATGCAGGCATATATGTGAACGACACCCGCGACTCATGGCAGTTTGTGTTACGTCATGTCGTAAAATTAAAGTATGTTTGTCCCTTAATACTTATTCAGAAATCAACATCTCATTGATACATTTTATTTATCAGTGATGTGTTGTAATGTGCCAATCAGCCGTAACACCTGCAGGATTTGCTGCCATTTCATCCAAAAATAAGATTTTTTTTTTGTTAGCAGCGTTGGTGGCCTAGCGGTTAGTGCAACCGCTTTCAGTGCGTAAGGTTCCTGGTTCCAATCCCTGCCCGTTCTCCATGTAATGTGGCGTTGCGTCAGGAAGGGCATCCGGCGTAAAACTTGTGCCAAATCTACATGCTGTGGTGACCCAGAGTTGAAACTGGGAGAAGCCGAAAGTAGATTATATTATGTATTATTGTTTGATCAGGTCAAATACCAAAATCGCCGCACATGCTGTTTGTATTTCTGTTGCTTCATGTTTCCTGACATTCATTTGGCTAGTGTGTTTTTTTTTTTTTGTTTAAATCTCATCCCATGTTTGCCCCTCATTAAAAGCACTTTATGTTTTTTTTTTTATAAAAGGTTCCATATCTCCTTTTAGCTTTTGAAGCCGCATCATCAACTGCTGATCCTCGCTCAAGTCAAACACAGTAAAGAGTGTAAAATTCACGAGAAACACGTTGAACTTTTCATGAATTCCAAATAATCGGCTACTGCTGCTAATATTAATTCACGTAGACGTTTGATTGATTGGTGTGGAAGCAAATTTACATCCAGCCCTGAGAAATACGCTACTGTGAAAAATACCGAAAAACTTACAAATATTTAATATTTATGAATAAGTAAGATATGCGACAACTTTTCACATTTAAAAATACATAATTTTTTTAAGGCAGTAACATGTTTTTTTAAATTTTTTTAGTTTGGGGTGTATTTAATTTTTGAAACAATATTTCTGTTAATGAAGTAATCCTTGGTACCTGTCTTTGTATTGTCATTACTAGGTTGGACACCGACAAAGAAATCAATTTTTTGTTAATTTGAAAATGAGATCTCTACCTTTTGTAACTGATTTTTTTTTTAAAAACAAAACAGAAAAATCATTTGATTTTTGTTGGAGTGGGATTGTTTCTGCATTTCAAATTAGATTTTCTGTCAATCTGCAAATGAAGAAAAAAAATATACCTTCAAAATTCCAGGTTGCCTAAAACATTTGCACATTACTGTACATGGAAACATGCAGACTATAATAAAGGAGTAAAGAGGAAGATGATCTGCAGCATTTTTCTTTCCCCATTTGGCCACATTTTAAACGTCGCTCCTTCAAACAAATTGGATTTCACCTGCAAACGTGCAATTTGCTAGTTTGCCCTCAATTTGTGAGTGTCACATGAGTTACTGCCCTGTTTCCTGACCTACGACGCTCATCTTTTTGGGTGCTTCTCATTTTTTTTTAACCTCTTATTTTTTCATCTATCTATTCATTTTTTAGGTTTCATCTCATTGTGAGGCTTAATTTGTTTTCTCAAAGCCGTTCTTCGTGAAGGTGACTCCACATCTATTAAAAACTACCGTGACATCAATTTTAAAAAGATCACATTGCCTGACAGGTAAAGGTCAGGGTGGCATTTTTCCAGCTGCAGATAGACCTCTAATGGAGTGTATGAAAAGGTTTTGAGCAAAACCGTGACCCCGCCGATGAAAAGTTCCAGCCTGTTGCCTAACCGCTCCTTTTTACACCCGTGTAGCGGAGGCTTGTAACTGGTGATTTCTTGTGTTCAGAGTCCAGCAGCACTGCAAAAAAACCCTGTTATGTCTCGGCTCTTTGCAGCAGTGCACCTCAGTTGTTGTTGAACACTATTATTTTCGATAAGCACCATCCATAATTCATGTGATGGTGCATCAAATATTAAGCAGAGAGATGGAGCTGAGAGGTCAAAAAGCTTACTGCACATGTGAAGCCTGTGTTGCTTCTCTTAAATCATTTTTTAAATACTTATATCAGCGTTGTCTGGCTTCCTCAATCAGTTGCTTCATTGCCATACATTGTCATTCATTCCTCTCCCACATTAGCTTTAATATAAATCACAGTATCATCTGCAAATAGGCGAATATTTGATTGTTTTCTATTGAGCACATTTTTTTGGTACTGGTTGAATTATTAATGTAAAGTTGATCCTTATTCAGGCTTACGCTGCACATGACGGCAGATTATGCTCATAATCACAAGGCAGAAAAGCATTTAGGGTTAATTCAGTCTTGCGGATGTTCCTGACTTGCAATTTTTTCTTAGTAGCGTGACAGGTGCAGAATATCATGCGTTATAGAAAAATGTTTTTTGTGGTTATTAAAAAAAAAAATCACATACTGATTACATATTCAGTCATTGTTTAATGGTGTCTGGTAATGTCAGTCTGCAGTTACTGTTTTGTGCGGTCATGACATAGCTACACAAGGAGCACCACAATCCATAAAGCAGGTACTTGATAAGCGACAGTCGAGTGCAGTGAAGGGCCAACAGTTTGCAGATGATTCCACTGATGAATTCCTCCTCGTTAGTTAAAAGAGCGCCAGCCATTGGAATCACATCCCGAGGCAATGGGTTAGAATAGAAACCCGCTGATTGTTGGACCAATTAAGCACAATTGCTGCGCTTGTAGGAGATGTAATAGGAAGATACTTCTGTTCCAGAGATAAAAACAGATTTAAAAAACTTGCAGTGATTAATCTAAACATTTTTTGGCTTTCTTAATTTAATTTCTGATACTTTCTTCCCACCTGTTGTTGAGTGCAAAGGGCAATCTGTAACACATGTTTAGGTTGTCAATGTGTATCTCCCATTTTAAGAGACTGATGGTTCTCAATGTGAAAGATGCTACTACATCATGATTTTTTTTTTTAAATTGGAAAGTACTTCGAGATTGTGTGAAAATGTCTTATTTTGAAATGGGTTTACGTTTGCTTTATGCACAGCCGTAACTGTAACTACTTTTTGTCTGAGCGGTAATGTCAAGCTCCTGTAACAGCACCAGCTATTTCTTACCATGGACAAACTCATTGTACATAAATTTAAATTTATATATAAATGGGTCTTTGCACAAGTATCTCAATGTCCATGTGATTTTAAAAACAAAATGCAAAGGACAAGAAAAAAAAAAGACTTTATATATGCTTTACAGTTCTTTGTCTCATTAACATTTTGCACTTATTTAAAGAGGCTGATTTCTGTTTCTGGGCTGACAGAGCTGTTTTCACGCTCGTCCAAGATATTGTACAATATGTATTTTTATTCATATGCATATAAATATATGTCTATGTAATTTGCCTCCTGTGTTTTGTCTTCATTTTTGAACCTGCTAAGGCCTTAAAAATAAAAATACGCATACGGAGAGTTTTGGGAGTTTCATTCGGAAAAACATATGTGTCCAGGACTAGTAGCATCCATCGAGTTGGTCCTGCAGAGGAGACGGACAGGTATTTGGTTACTCGCTGACATTTGAATCCTCCATGATTTGACGCAGAAAAAACAAGGTCAAGGTCAACACCCTCTGAACTGGGTTGTGAAATGAACTTACATCTCAAATATCTGGGATGTGTGATGATGTGGTGTGGAGTAATCGCGCAGCGAAGGCCACAGATGCCCACACGGTCAGAACCCGTTTCTATAACTCCTGCACCGCTGTTGCAGGAACAGAATGTAGCATTTGTACGAGAACAATGATGCACAAATTTAAGCTCTATTTGACTAGAATGAATTTATTCATGATTGAATGAGCAGACAGGTGCCCGTGGCGGATTACTCGAAGCAAACTGTGGCATTTTTCATATCTGAGTTCTTTCTAATCAGTGCTTTCATCGTGCACGCAGGATTTTTGGCCGTGACTTTGCTTGCCCACAGTTTTTATTTCTATTTTTTTTAACCTTGGCTTCTTTGTTCTACCCTTTGCAATAGGAAAAAAAAGCTATTTCACTCTTTCAGCTTTTCATGTCTTTCTGTTGTTTATTTAACTTGCACTTTTAATTTTGTTCCTGTTTTGATGTTGGCCACATGCCCTTGAAATTTTAATTGAATTATAGTATAAAATATACTTGTATACTTTACAAGTGGAATCTTTGAAACCTTTCTGCATGCTGCTGTTAGAAATACATTTTGTAATTGCAAACCATAAATAAGCATTAAAACTCATGAATATGGCTAATTTTTGAAAGAATACTATGCTGTTGTTGTTATTTTAGGCCATATTCTACCATGTTTCTACAACATCTAAGGTGTTTTTTGAGACATAAAAAAATACATCAAATTAATGATGAATTTGTCAGTAAGTAGAATTCCCAGCAGCTCATATTTTTCTTTTAATGTAACAAATTTTTTGAAAGTCATTGGAATGTGCTTTTTTAGACTGTATCGTCCAGCGTCACCACATCTTAGCAGTTTTTGAGCTGCATTACAACAAAACCTCAACTTAATGATGAATTTGTCATTTATGAGGCAGAATTCCAAACACTTTGTGTTTTTCTTCTAAAATTAAATTGTTGAAAAGTATTAAATGCACATTGTCATTCCATGATTCTACCACATCTGATTTTTTTTTTTTTTGAGATGCAAACAACAAAACAACAAATTCATTATGTATTTGTCACTTATTGAGGAAAATCATCCACTATTTGTGTGATTTTTATTTTAAGATTTAATGATTAGACATCATTGAAATTGTATTTTGGACACATGTAAATATAAGTTGTAACTTTTGCACACAACAAAAGAAATTAATTACAAATTTGTCATTTGTTCTAATTTAATAAGCAAAATCCCAGATAGGTCATGTTTTTCTTTAAAAATTCATTGGTGTTGTCATTCTGTAAATTGTGTGTAGATATGGATATGATTGGAGATGTTCTTGGAGACAGCTGGACACAGAAGTTGGAGTTTCTCCACAATATTATCTCACAGATGAGTCCCATTTTAGTGATTTCTCCTAAAGATTGAATAATAATAATAATAATAAAACAGAAAAAGAAACATGCACAAACCTGCAATGGTACAAAATTAAGCCTATCGCTTGGCTAGCCATACTGTCCCTCTGGCCTAGACATCAGCAAGGGGCATTTCTTTAGACTCGGACAATTGACCAGCAGGGGGCCAATTATCATGATTGGCACCTTTATTTGAGCAAGGAAGAGGCGAGGGTGCCGGCAGAAAGGAGACCGGATGGGTGGCCTGTTTTAGAAAGAGCAGAGAGGGAACACAGAGAAGGAACTGCACCGCAACAGAGTCAGAAAGTGTGAAACTGTGGTGCAAAGCGGCTTCCAGGAGGACGCACCTAATTTGCCGTTATCGCTGCTTTATTTATTTTATATGTTCAGCACCTGTTCTTTCTGTGCAACAGGACACATATAGCTATAGCTGTGCAATACAATATAGTCCGGTTCACTATGTCAATAAAAGAGCTTTGTTCAAATTTTATGGGGATTAGCAAAACAGCACATTTTTGAAAAGCTTATAACATGAGGATTATAAAAATAAAATAAAATCAATGTTTACATCTGCACAGTGGCCATTTTGTATTTTCAAAATTTCTTAATATTTCAGCCTCTTTTTGACATAGAAACTCCATTCAAAGTAGTAAACCTGTTTTTGGGAAGGAATCCAAAAGGAATTTCAAAAGGCACTAAAAAAAAAAGAAAAACAAAGAAAGAACCATCGCCACATAAACCACCACCAAGTTATACTTGCACTAGTTGTGTTAGTATATGACTGGAAATGTTGAAACAAAATTCAACACATTTTACCAATATTGTTGCTGTTGACAATGAAAATAGCTCATATATCAGAAAAAGCTTGTTTCTATATCTTCTGTACTTTAAATTAAAAACCACCACCATATACAACGGGGAAAATAAGTACTGAATGCGTCAACATTTTTCTCAGTAAATATATTTCTGATGGGGCTGTTGACATGAAATTTTCACCAGATGTTGGTAACAACCCAAGTAATCCACACATACAAAGAAATCAAAACACATATGTCCATAAATTAAGTTATGTGTAATAAAGTGGAATGGCATAAGGAAAAAGTATTGAACACGCTTACGGAAATTTATTTAATACTTAGTAGAAAAGCCTTTTTTTGGTAATGACAGCTTCAAGATGCCTCCTGTATGGAGAAACTAGTCGCATGCATTGCTCAGGTGTGATTTTGGCCCATTCTTCCACACAAACTGTCTTCAAATCTTGAAGATTC
>OMMV01174470.1:0-12272 GCA_900302635.1 Chatrabus melanurus | reverse complement strand
TGAACATTCGCTTTTAAAGCTTTCCACAAAACACAATTCCAGATTTTCTCTTAATTAATGAGACACAATTAGCAGATACTCCCATCTTGTGACCCCCGATTGGCGGAGCTGCTGTTGAATAAAAAATTATATATATATATATTCAAGTCTATGAAAAATGTCTCTGCACCTGTCACTTTAAATGTAAAGGACCTGCTGCTTGCCACGCCCTCTCTCTGAAAGGAGGTGGAGCAACCTGCCCCTTTCTCCCCTGTAGTCGCGTGGCCTTTTAAGCTGGCTGGATCGGTGGGTGTGTTTCACAAAGCAAAAGTCCATCTATGGACTTCTGTGACATATGTCGCAGAAGTTGACAACGAGATGTGTCGAGCCTTAATTTTGTTTAAAGCGGTGTAGTTTCTCCATGCGCAGGCATAACTGCAAGACTTTGAGAATGTTTAATATTAAGCTCAAGCTCTCTATTTAAATCTACTTTTTTTTGTTGCACAATAGGGCCCCTTTAAGTGTTTGAGAGAGATTCCAGCATATTTTACAACCTGCTTTCCGCCTGTTGACATTTACAATTACACCGCTACACATTGCTTATTGTGATTCAACATTTTAGCTGCAGGGTGGAAAACTTGGCAGGCCGAAGCCCTTTAAGTGTTTTATTCTGCAGATATCAGCGAGCATTAGTGTTAAGTCATTCATTAAACGCAGACACTTTCCTCACGGCTCACTGACATCTCCTTAGCGCCAGAGCGCAATATTGACGCACAGACGTGCCGTTTTCTCCCTCAATTTTCCTTATTGCCTTTGTCCTGCTTCCACGGACTTTTCCCGAAGCACACCTGGGGAAACATTCCTCGAGGGAAGTCATCAATCAGTTTTATGCTTTTCTCTGGGAAACTTTTCCTCCTCTCCAATCAGGAGTCTTCACCCCCTCAGCCCTTAAAGCTCCATCTGCACCAGTTTTTCTGCACATCTGACAACGATCCAGTCAATTAACTTATTCCACCGAGGATGAAGCAAATTGCAGAAGGAAAACAAGATAAGATTGTTGGCTATCCCTCAACTGGCCCTCAGTGGTAATAAATTTAGACTATGTGGATCTGCACGGCCAAAGATGAAATCTTGATTCCAATATATATTTAATACATTTGCAAAGGGTTGGAAAATCCATTCCCCTCCACCTTTAGTCCGCTTCAAGTTGATTTATTTTCCTCTCACGTTGAATAAATAAAAGTGTGTTTTGTCATTAAAATGATGTCGCCATCAGTTTAAAATAAAAGTGAATCATTTACTGAAGCAATTGCATCATTCAGTGGCTCCAGTGCTTTCAAACAATGGCGCACCTTCTGAAAGAATTATTGCATTTAGTGTTTCAAGTGTTTTGAAACCGTGATAGTTTCACTTAGGGTTTCGTGTGGTTTGAAACAATTATTTCTGCAGATGGCTTAAGTTTTTCTGTCATTTCAAGATTTAATCATTTTCTGAAGCAACTGCATCATTCAGTGGCTCTGGTGCTTTAAAACATTGGACTGCTTTCCAAAACAAGTGTTGCATTTAATGTTTCAAACAGTGATCATTTCATTTAGTGTCTCATGTGGTTTGAAACAATCATTTTCTGCAGACGGCTTAAGGTTTTCTAGTGTTATAAGATTGAATCATTTTCTGAAGCAATTGCATCATTCAGTGGCTCTAGTGTTTTAAAACACTGGACTGCTTTCCAAAACAAGTGTTTTGAAACACTGTTCATTTCATTTTGTGTTTCACGTCGTTTAAAACGGAATTTTCTGAAGATAGCTTCCCTTTTCTTGCATTTTAAGACTGAATCATTTTCTGAAGCACTTGTTTTCGTTGAGCACTTTGAAATACTGAGTCATTTTCTGAAACAATTGCCATGTTTAGTGTTTGTTGCATTTAATGTTTCAAGTGTTTTGAAACAGTGAGTTTCATTTAGTGTTTCATGTCATTTGAAATGGAATTTTTTTGACGATAGCTTCCTTTTTCTTGCATTTTAAGATTGAATCATTTTCTGAAGCACTTGATTCATTGAGCACTTTGAAACATTGAGTCACTTTCTGAAACAATTGCTGCATTTAGGGTTTGTCACATTTCGAAACAGTCAACTGTTTTCTGGTGAAAGAAGTTGCATTTAATGTTTTTAGTATAACAAAACAGTTTCATTACGGATTTCAAACACTTTGAAATTCAGTAATTTTTGGTAAATAGTTTTATGTAGTGTCTAGAACTGTACAGTAACTGGACTTCAAGACGTTTCACCGCTCATCCAAGTCCATTTTTATAAAGTATGGCCATCCAATATAACAAACAAGATCAATCTGTTCAACAAAACAACATAATTATAAAAGTTTGAGTTGTTAAAAGTTGACTTGTCTCCAGAGAATCATTGGGTGTGCTCTCGCTGACAGATGTGTGAAGTGTCCTTATTTTTCTTGGAGAGCGATGAAAGGACCAAGTTATAAGTTGCAGAAACATGGCGTCTTAGACCTCTGCCCCAGTCAAAGGAAACTTTATCCAATTTCACATATGGCTTTTTAAACCCCCTCTCAAACCATCAATCCTCTCTGACCAAAATTTGCACTTTGTTGTCCACGAAAGTGCATCTCTTGTCTTTTAGTTAAACAGCACTACTCTTGTGTCGAGTCTGATCTTTAGGGTGTACATACAACAACCCGATGGAGTGTGCTCATAGGTTTGAGGAAAACAGGTATGTTGCCTTTTCCAAAGATTCCCAGACTTCTTTTTAGTCTTGAACTGATCAGCCTGTTCTCGCTTTGCTGGATCTGGCTGCCAACCTGACAAAGGCCCGATCTGGATATGCTCACCTTCCTTCATCTTGGACGGTGTGCTGGTGGGAACCTTTTCAGCCTCGTGGCCCAGCGCCCTGATCACTCCAAGCTGATGTTGTGGTGGATGGTGGGAATCAAACTGAAGATACCGGTCCGTGTGTGTGTGGGTTTGCTGCAGATTTCAGTATCAACTTTGTCAACATGTTGTCTTTGATGCCTTTTCTGATGAACTTGATGGCGCCGTCCACTGCGTCGGTAGGATTTGTAAGGACCTCCACTTCATGAATCACAAACTTCATCCGGGTATCATCTGCATATGTGAGCCAATGGGTTGGTACCATCCCGCGGAAGGAGCTGAGGACTTTCTTCGTTTTCTAACGTCCTCCTGACTGGTGGGTATGCTGGTAAAGAGTGACGTGACAGCCAAGGATAACATGATCTCATCAGCATAAAACTGAAACGGTCCGACTTTTGAAGCAAATTCTTTTAAGTTCTGAATACGATGTTCTGTGTGAGCAACCACTGGGGTTAAGATGGTGGTAAGGTGCTGTAGCTCATAGAGTTAATGCTGCTCGCTGTTGGTCTGAGCGCCGTACAAACAGAGGGCGGTTTCACCAGATATAGGTGGAAGTATGCGACACAGTCATTAGCGCCTTTCTCCTCCAAAAGCTTCAGGTGGTCTGTGACCTTTTTCTTATAGTGGCTGGTGGGGTCTCTCCTTGGCTTTTCAATGGTTTGAAACTGTTTTCCTTGAACATCCTGGCATGGTTTGAGCTTTTCAAAATCTTTTTCTGCAGCAATTGTTGCATTTAATGTAATGTTTTATGCATTTTGAAAAGTTTCATTTAGTGGCTTTGAAACTTATTTTCTCGAAATATTTTCATATGTTTCTCGCATTTCAAAACAGTAAATCATTTTCTGAAGCAATTGCTTCATGTAACGTTTCACAACACTGTTTCATGTAGTGTTTCAAACACTGAATAATTTTGCCTGTCGTCTCATTTAGTGTTTGTTTCCAAATGACGGCTTTCTCTGAAGCATGGTTCATTTGCCGTTTTATTCATTTTGAAATGCTGATTCTTTCAGAAGCAAATGCTTCATTCAGAACATCTAGTCGTTTATGTTGCAAACCTGTGAATGATAGAATAAACTGCTTTGCCTAATTTAGAAAATAATTTAAGCATTTGTTTTTTGAAGCACTGAATAATGTTCTGAAGTAATCTGTTCGGGCAGTGTTTGAAACAAGTTAATCTTTTGCTTCAGAAAGTGATTCACGGTTTTCGACATTTGAAAAAGTCTCTCACTGTGGGTGTGGTATTTCTCCAGAGATATAAACTCGAGGGAGGATGCAGTGCAAGATGAAACCTTGATTCAAGTTCGTGCTTCAGCGTAAAAGCATCAGTACATCTGTCCCAGTAGAATTCAGGCTTCGGCACATCATTGATTCACAACTGATGCTTCTGAAGCATTAAGATTCAGAAGGTTCAGTGCATTAAGTAGATTATTACCGTTAAAATCTTTTGTTCTCAGATTTGACGATATGAGGCTAAATAACACGCAGGTTTGGAGCTTTTTTTTTTTCATGTGATCCAGTTTGGCGCAGACGCAACTCTGCGCCGTGCGTAAAAGGACGCACGTCCTGCCCGCTTTGGGAGCACATGGCCCAGCTGCCAGCAGCCCACCACACACACACACACACACACACACACACACACACACACACACACACAGACCTTCCACTATCGTGGGGTGTGTTGCCCCCTCTCGGTGGGTTTGACTTTTGCGCCGGAGCTGGATGTGCGGACACTTGCTGCGCGTCTCCAACGATCAAGACGCACCGCGGGAGCAGGAGGATCGCTGGGAAGCACATGGTGAGCTCTTTGCATTTATTTGTTCAAGATGCGATTTAATCCGTTTCTCGTCTTTATTTGATCTTTTGCGCACATATGAACAAATGACGCCCCGCGTGTCAAGCAGAAAGACGACAAGTTGAATCTTGCAGCCTCTTGAAAACGGGATCAGATAAACTCAAATAAAACTACTTTAAAATCCCATCAGAGGAGAATTTGGTGCAGTTTGTTTTCTGAAAGCTTTGCGCTTCTCGTGCTTTTGCTCAAGGGGCAAATTAAATGTGATTATGTTTTGTGAATCATTCTTGCCCTTACAAATTCTTATGTCAAGTTACAAATATAAAACAAATCTTTATTTCATATTTTTAAAAAATCCGGACTTGGACGTAATTGATTTATTTAATTAATTAATTTTCCCTTTTAGTAGATAACTCATGCAATTATTTTTTTAAAGATTAAGAAAACCTGATTTTACCAAAGCATAATGTTTTGTTTCACGCACTGTAAATTCTTTATATAATTTGGAATAATTTTGTTATTTAAATCAATATTTTAACAATTAAAAACTGTTGAGAAACGCTTTTTATTTAATGCAACGACATAATTGGGATAATTTGTTATATTTAGATATCATATCCGCATCAGAACAATCAGATTTACAGAATGCACTCTTATTAAAAAGACAGACAGGTCAAAATGTAAATATTATTGTTGGTTTCTGGTGGATGTCAAGATAATTTGATTACAGCCAATTAGTGGTAACAAGCGTAATTTAGCCGAATTGGCGCAATTAGGTTTTTGGATTTTAAGTTTTGGCTCTTGCCAAAGTAATCACTAGTAAATATGATAAGAATTAATGTTTAATGAAGCGTGCCAAGCGTACTGTTATTTTTGGGCCCATTAAAAGAAACTTTTCCATGTGACTGCAGGCTGTTGGCTTTTTGAGCCCGACTGCACTTCATTAGTTTTTCTCAAAGCAATGAGAACAAATCTGCCACACAAGCTGCACAAAAGGCCTCATGGTTATGGTTGCAGTGCATAAAGTACACCAGTGGTGTCAAAGTATTTATATGTTGTTGATTGTTTTTTGTGTTGCAAATGTGCATAATTAAGTGTTTTTCTGTTTCTCTCCCTCTCTCCTGCTCCTCATTATGAAGCTGATGTATGACACCCTGTGAATTTAATATAAGCCGAATTAGAAACAGAGCTCCAACTTTTAGTTTCATCGTTAGCGTGACTTGAACATGAAATCACAGTGATTTCATTTCCATCTGGTTTTCAATCTCAGCATTCGAAGCGAAGCCGCAAATGTTCATGAAAGCAACTTTTTTTGCCAACTTTGGCAGCAAGCTAGCCTTTAAAGATCATTATACATCACATTAGACCAGGGATGGAGCCAGAAATTATTCCTTTATTGGGGGGGGATTTCAAAACAGTGAATACTTTTCTGAAGCGAAATTTGCATTTGATATTTAAAGTGTTTTCCGTGGTTGTTCCAAAACAATCATTTTCTGAAGACAGTTTGTTTTCAAGCGTTTTGAAAAAGTTCAGAATTTTGGGCAACACGGTTTGTGCGCTTACCTCCCAAACAGAAGGTCTCCGGTTCAAGGCCACCTGTGCCTCATTCTCCGTGTACATCTGGAGTTGCTTCAGGAAGGGAATCCTGCTTATAACTGCCAAATCAACACGCGGATCCATACCAGATCTGCCGTGGCGACCCTGAGCAAAACACGAGAAGCCAAAAGAAAGATTACGACGATGAAAAAGTTACGTTTTCTGAAGCAAATGTTCCATTTACTGTCAGCCGAACATTTGCAAAGTAGTTGTTTCAATTCCCATTTTGAGTTTTGAAACAGTGAATTATTTTGAAACAATTGTTTCATTTGCCATTACAAGCATTATGAAATTGAATTTTTCTGAAGCAATTGTTTTATTCGTCACTCCAATCATTTCAAAACAATGGTTGTTTTTCTGAAGCAATCGTTCAATTTCCTGTCAGCGAATCTTTCGCAAAGTGGCTGTTTCGTTTACTTTTGAGTGTTATTATTTTGAGAGTTCTAATTATTTAGACAATCGTTTCATTTGCCATTTCAAGCATTTTGAAGCTGAACCTTTTTCTGAAGCAGGTGTTTCATTTACCATTGAGACTTTTGAAACAGTGAATTGTTAATTTATTGTTTCGAGCATTTTGAAACAATTACTTAAGCCTTTCTTTTTTGCAGTTTCTAGCACTTTGAAACAGGTCAATTATTTGCTGAAATAGTTTGGTTTACAGTTTCAAGTGTTTGAAAGAAATTTCTGAAGCAATCGTTCAATTTACTGTCAGCGAATCTTTTGCAAAGTAGTTTCAGTTGCTTTTGAGAGTTCTGAAACAGTAAATTATTGAGACAATTGTTTCATTTGCCATTTCAAGCATTTTGAGACTGAAGCTTTTTCTTTAGCAAATGTTTCATTTGCCATTGAAACTTTTGAAACGTGAACCGTTTTGACAGTTTAATTTATTGTTTCGAGCATTCTGAAACAATTAAGCCATTTGTTGCCATTTCTAGCACTTTGAAACAGGTAAGATTATTTGCTGAAGTAGTTTGGTTTAGAGTTTCAAGAGTTTGAAAGAATCAAGAAATTTCTGAAGCAATTGTTTAATTTACTATCAGCGAATCTTTTGCAAACTAATTGTTTCAGTTAGAGCAGGTAGCTTAGTGGATAAGGAGCTGGGGTTGAATCCTGCTCGCGCTACCCGTCTGTGTCCTTGGACAAGACACTTAATCTGCATTGTCCCAGTCCACCCAGCTGTTAATGGGTACCGGCGTTGACTGGTGAAGTAACTTGCATCAGACTGGCGTCCCATCTAGGGGTGGGGTCGTAGCCTCTCATCCACTTCACGCTACAGAATCCGTGGATAAGCACCAGCCCCGATGGGCCTCAGGGCCTATATAGGACTTACTTTGTTTCAGTTACTTTTGAGAGTTTTGAAACAGTAAATTTTTTTATACAATCGTTTCATTTGCCATTTCAAGTATTTTGAAACAATGAATTGTTTTGCTGGGCGTTTCATTTGCTGTTTCGAGCATTTTGAAACAATTACTTAAGCCTTTTTTTTGCCGTTTGTTTAATTTACTGTGAGCAAATCCTTTTCTGAAGTAGTTGTTTCAGTTACCATTCTGATACTTTTGAAACAATTGAATTTGATACAAATGTTTCATTTGCTGTTTTGAGCAATTTGAAATGTAATTTTCTGAAGCAATCATTTCATTCGTCACTCCGAGCATTTCAAAACAGTGAATCTTTTTCTGAAGAAGTTGAGTTGCACTTACGAGACCTGTGCACAGTGGTGAGTGTATAAATACTTTTTAGTGTTTGCATTTTGAAACGGTTTATTTCCTGGAGCACCCGTTTCATTTTGAACATTTGGGAAACATTGACTCAGATTTTCTTGTGGGGAATGTTTCTGTATTAAATGGTACAGAGAACAGTCTAGACCCGCCACATAAGAGCTTTGAGATCTCATCTGCTGTGATTCGGTGCGATGTAAATAAAACTGAATTAAAACTTACATTCAAATTTCTGAACCAAATGGTTCATTGAGTAGTTTGAGCCCTTTGAACCAATTGCTTCATAAAATGATTCACTTTCAAAAAGCCTCATTTCTGGCATTGCTGTGCGTGGAGTATTTCAGGAGGAGTTCATACCCAAAGTGCGCCCCACTAGTTTCGCCTTTGGCCCCCGGGGGCCCTCGTGCAGTGGATCGGCTGTTTGTTGGAGGTGCAAACATGAAGGACAAAGGCCTTAAGCTAAAGATACAAGCAGCGATAATCCATTTTCTTCTGTCGGTGGTTTTCGTCCGTCAGGCTGCACCACTAAAATTAGATTATTACACCGAAAACAGAACCGTGGAATCTGCTCCGCTTGGAATAACACACATGGGCTTCAGGAATGCGGTTTGGGAATACGGGCCGCCGAGCGCCTCTTTTCTCACCCATGCAGGGCCCAGGGTTGTATTTCTGACCTGCTGAGGACAATTGCAAATTAACAAAGGTGTCAGAGTGGTAACATGCACCAACAGGTGCTTTGGTCCGGTTTCAAACCAGGCTTATATAATTGATCAGCTTTATTTAGAGCCCAATATGCAGCTTCGTGTCTTGGAGCAGAGCTGCAGCGTAATCTTCCCAGCAACTATGAAGCCTGATTATAAAAGAACCAAACCCAAAATTCAGCCTTTTGTAAATTCCAGCCGCAGCACACTGTAGCACGAGCTGAACCACCTTGGTCTGGTTGCCGCTGCCCATGACGAGGAATGTTAAAGACGGGCTGAAATCCAGCTCATCTGCTCGCCATCAGCTCCAAACTCAGAGTGTTCAGGCCGCTGACAGTTAACAGGTAGCACGAGAAAATGCCACACACCTCCACAGCTTTTGCTTTATTAAATAAATAAAAAGTTGTGTTGCAGGGAATCTGTAAACATTTTTATTGCTTTCTGATGTGTGTGGGTTTTTATCATCGTTAAAATCCAAACTCCATTCCTTCATGTTTTTTTTAAATTTAAATTTAATCTCGAACAGACCATTTTTGCCTTTGCCAGAGAGGTCATGTGATCACTGGTGTTTGTTAGTGAGACAACTCAAAAAAACAAAAGACAAAAAAAAACAAACCCTTTCAGTCGAACTCCATGAAATTCAATGAAACCAGTTTTAATCAGAGGGTTCAATTTTACTTTTGTTCAGAATCTGGAATTTTGAATCATTTCTTTATTTTTTTTTGTACATTAAAATTAAATAGGTTTTGACATTTTGCCAAAACATTTAAAGCAGACAAAACATGATGGCACAATCAATCTGGTTAAGAGGAAAAAGAAAATAATAAAAACAATAATAAAATTTGGTGTTGACTGGCATCCAGATGTGGATTTCAAATCATTTGGCTTTCATTTACAATTTTTTTTTTTAAAGTGTACAGCTCATTTCCACAAAACCAGATGGAAGGATCACTCGCAATAAAATTTAAATTTTTGTGTTAATCTGGATCTAAATGTGGATTCTGGAACACTGTGTTTTGCCCCTTCTTTGGACATTTTGCTCAATTTATCAGAAAGTGTGAGGCCAAGCTCCACAAAACTGAATCAAATTATCAACTGTGGTTAGATGAAGTGCAAATACAAATTTTGTGTTGATTAGGTTCCAAATATGGATTCTAGATTGATTGTTGTCCTTCATTTACATAAGGAGATTGGGCTTTTTTTCCCCTCTTGACATTTTGCTCAATTTCTCAAAATTGTGCAGCAGAGCAGCACAAAACATGAAGGCATCAATTGCAATAAAAGAAAGAAATTACATTTTTTGTGTTCATCAGGATGTGGATTCCAGATTGTTGACATTTATGTAACAAAATGGCACAATATTTATTTATTTGGGGCATTTTGCCCAATTTCGCAAAAGCCAAACTGAACTTAATGACACGCCAGTCTTGCATATCCTATGACAGCCAATCATAAACATAATTTTGTACAGTTTGGGATAAGGATCCAAATATGTTCCAGTGAAATTTGGCCAAAGGGTGACATTAAAGAGCAAAGGTCCAAGGATTGAGCCTTGTAGAACTCCTCAAAAAATATTGGTTTCCAAAGATTTAAAGCAGTTCTTGGAGACCTGGAAGCTTCTTCTTTCCTTTTACATTTGCAGAAAACCACTTGGTTAAGTTGCTGTATTGTAAGAAATAAACTTGCAAAAATGTTCATCCCTACGCAAAATTCAAATATTCTTCAGCCTTGGTGGAGGTCTGCATTGGCCTATAAAATTACATCTCTTGCAGATAATTTATGTGCAAGAAATCTAAACTAATACATCCATTTTCATTGCATTATGACGTCAATATTTGTGCTCAGTCAACTTTATCATCCAATTGCATTTCTGCAGAATGAAACTTATTCGAGAATGGAACTGTGAGGGGGGAAAAAAACAAACCCCAAGGAACTTGTGGCTTTGGCTTTGAGCACGAACATGAGCGGCGGTCTCCTCGCTGTACTCTGTTCGACTATGCTGTAAACATGCTCCAGGTTGTCAGCAAGTATTTTTCCAGCCCCTCGCCAGCCAAGCATAGCTGCTCCTAAAGATCAGCCGCCGGAGACGCCGTTGATCTCATCGCACCACTATTTAGCCGTATAAGCTTTTTAAACTGCCAAGTGTTATCAAAACTGTCACCGATATATGAATTTTTAAACAGTTTTTTTTTTTGCTTCAGCCAACTCCAGGGTCTCTTTTGGCCACCTCGAGGTATTTGTAGTCATTGTACGTCGTCAACAAACAGCACATTAAACGGGAATGCCGCTCCTCTTCAACGTGCTCTTCTGACACGCCGCCCGTGTGAATTTATGGAAAGCAGCAGAGAAAAACCGTTGAAACCATATCCGCCGGGTTACATTCTGGTGCCAGACAGATGATCTGGTTTCGAGCCTGGATTTGGCCTGGCGGGGCAATTTGAAAACCTCAGGGGCCTCTCTCAGATGAGCATCCATTTATCAAAAGTGGTTGTAATGGGCTGATGTTTAATTAGTCACGTAATGTGACAAAGACAAGAACAAGTGCACGCCACGGGAATGTTAAACAAGCGCCCATTCACGCCGGGCCGCCTGCATGTACTCGTCAGTCCTCATCCAGAACTAATTCTTCTGTATACTCCCAACACTTCAGCATGTTCCACTTCCCCTCACTTTTACCCTCCACATAATCCTTCTGACACCATCTTCCCTTATTATAAAGCCAAGACATCGACACCGTTTGAAACCGAAGACCTAATTCATCACCCGATCAACTTAGAAGTCTTGCTTTTTATCAGTGCGTTCACGTTCCCATGGGACATGTCTCGACATGTCAGGAATGGCCAGCGGAGGCATTCAGGACCCCGGGAATGTGGCTCAGTGGCACCGGAGGTCACAGTCAGAATGCTCATCACTGTGCTTATTGCTTGTAGTGATTCTCGAACCAAAAAACAGACACTTAATATGCCGTTTATTCCATTTTGTCCCCGGCAGAGCCGTTTGTCCTTGCTTCGGAGGTTGCAGGCGGAGCAGCCGAGGGACAGCCACGGCCTCCTGGCAGGGGCCCTTGGAGCTGTGTGGTCCCCGAGGGCAGCCTCATATTTCGGTCGTTGGCTAATTGAGCGCGATGACTTGGCCGCAGAGGCTCTCGGCCCCATCCTCTCCTATGGGTTTGGTTTATGCAGCCCTGCTGACTTTGCTGTCAGTGTCAAACGCTTGTTAGGACGTCATCAATCTAGCAGCAGTTAAGAATATTCCCAGAACGGAATGAAGGGGGCAGGTGATGGATGGACGGAGACGGAAGCGCGCAGAGAGGCTGGTAATCATAAAAGATGACAGACGAGCCAAAAAGAGTCGAATGAAAATGTGTCGGACTGTAAAATGAAAAAAAGGGTAAACGTGCACGTCGGAATGCTGCTTCTATGTTCCGGAGAAAGTTGACGCACTCTTTGTTTTGCTCATAAGCAAACATTAAGCGCTCAATCATCAACTCTCTACAAAAGAATAAATTACGCTCCTCATGGGAAGGGATTTGTTCACCTACACAAGCGAGTGTTTGTCTTTGCGACGGAAATGTCCAAGTAGGGGATCAAGCCGAAC
>OMMV01174468.1:0-16118 GCA_900302635.1 Chatrabus melanurus | reverse complement strand
ACAACCCACCAATCAAATGACAAGGATTTATACATACATACATTTTCTATACCCGCTTACTCCAATTAAGGGTCACAGGGGGGGGCTGGAGCCGATCCCAGAGGTCATTGGGTGAGAGGCGGGGTACACCCTGGACAGGCCGCCAGTCCATCGCAGGGCACATATAGACAGAGAAACACATTCACACTCACACCTACAGTCAATTTAGAGTCACCAATTCACCTAACCTGCATGTCTTTGGAAGTGGGAGGAAGCCGGAGCACCCGGAGGAAACCCACGCAAACATGAAGAGAACATGCAAACTCCACACAGAAAGGACCAGGTCAGAAGCGGACCTGGGACCTTCTTGCTGTGAGGCACCAGTGCTAACCACTAATCCACCGTGCCGCCCCACAAGGATATATTTAGGTGTCATATAATCGCTGATACATCATCATTTTTGCTGTGATTTTTCTGATGAAAACGGGTATAGTCCCCGTTTACATCAGGTACCAGTCTCTTAGGATAGTACTAGTCCCTATGATGGGAAAGAACTTTGCAGAACTAATCAAGCACAATTATCTAACATCACAAATGTCAGGTTAAATTATTTATTAAAATCAGTAGCTGAGTAATAAGCTGGTATGACTCAATCAACACTAATTAGCAAAATCAATGATAAAATATTTAGATTACATAAATAGCAACAGATCAAATACCTACTGTACTATAAATAAAAGTAGCTCTGGTCTTTTTGAAACTTTTTATCAATTTCATTATTTAAAAAAAAATAAATCAAATAAATCAGATGGCCCATCGCAGCCACTGTGCAAGTATTTCTTCTTCTGGTTTTTATGAATTGTGTGAACTCACTCTGTAATTTTGTAATCGTCAGAGTAGAGACCTGCCCGCAGGAACTTTTTAATTGGAGGATCATCATCTCTCTCCTCTCTTTGGACCGATACGGTTTGGGATCGATCCTCGTCACCGTCTGACTGTCTGACACACGCAGTGGGGACGTCGCGCTCTGGCTTATCCTCATCGAAACTAAAGGGACGGCATGAAGACAGAGATCGAGTGACAGAAAGAAACAAGAGAAAGAAAGAAGAGGCACTGGTTTAGCACGCAGTGCTGAAAACTCTGGGTTAATACGGCAGCAGTGACCAGTTGAGCTGTATTTGGTACCAGGTGACTTGCGTTTACCTCTGGCGACAGGGGGAGTCGCCGTGTTTTCTCTTCCGACCTTTCTTCCTCCTGGCCTGCAGCTCCGATTCAGTCACCTCCTGCACTGTGTCGCCTCCTCCTCCTCCTCCTTTCTCTCGCTCTGCCCTTCTCTCTTCTTTTCTCCCTCCCTCCTCTCTGCCATCTCTGCTGTGTCCTGGCACGATTTCAGGTGAGGATATGGAGAGAGCTGTCGAGGAGTGTGAGGGGGAGGATACAGCGGAGAGCAGCGGGTGCTTCCTGGGCCGTCCTGGCCTTCTTTTGTTTTTCACCGCCGCACTGTCTGATGTTGGCACACTTTTCGGCTGCTCCCGGCTTCGCGAGTCACCTTGTAAACCTGCAGTCATTGGAATGGAAAGAGGGAGGGGTTGAGATGGAGGGAGGGTGTCAGCGGCAGGGAGGAAATGAGACAGATGTGGATCAGTGATTGAGCCAGCATGAGGTGTGAGGTGAGTCCATTCTAGGCTGAGTCATGCGGATGGGCTACAGATTAGGTGAGTCACAACATTTCCTCTGGCCAGACCACTTCGGGGAAATGCATTAAGAAGTGATTTATGTGCGCGCTCACAGAAAACACACAACAACAACAACAACAACAACAAAGCTCGAGTGGACACAAGCAGAGTGCTGCAAGCATGCTCTTCACGAGTCTGTTCCAGCATACAAATTCTTTTTGAGTGTTCAGCTCACATGCAACACAGCCTCAAAAAGCAGACGGAGAGAGAAGCGTGTGCCCAATGCTAGCGTGCTGTACTTTACAACACATGTGTTTGGTTAGATGATGAGCTAATGTCAAATGTATTCCAACTCTTTTGAAAAACAAAACCTTCCCCGATCTGCACTCATTGCCCCCATTCTGACCTCGGTTTAGTTCTTTCATCAATCAATCCCCACGAGGTCGTCTGTCTTTTTTTGTTTCATTTTCCAGAGTCCCTGACAAGATTGACCGCTCTTTCCTTATTGGGTTTTTCCAAGTCAAATAGGCCATGTTGGCCAGCGCTGAGGGACAGGCCGCTTTAAATAGCCAATCTGGTGGTTAACTAATGACTGTGTTCGCTAGGTTAACCCAGGCTGCCAGAGTGCGGTTCACTGCAGAACGGGAAGATTTCAACGATTTTCTGTCAGATTCCCATCAGGATGTTGCCCTATTGCAATAATGTTTGTTTGTTTTTTTTATTCCAACAGAGCATGGTCGTAGTGTTGTTGTTGTGAGTCTGTATCTACCATGCTCAACAGAGGGAGCCTGAAATTGGCTATAAAAAGAACAGAATTTGATTTACTCTCAAAACACCCTGCAGGCTTTGATGTCCGGATCAACACCTGACAAAAAGCTACGCCGTCTCTATATTTGGCAAACTACTGCTATGACGTTCTCGCCTACACATTTGATAAATGTGTAAATCTGTCATAGTGAGGCCATGAACACTGTTTTTTACTATAAAACATTTTCGCTCTGCAAGCTGTCACAATTTGGCTTCTACTGTTGTATTTTAATGACATATAGGTGTGATTCAACGTCACATTTGGTTTTGATTTCCCATATTGATGCAGTTACTGTCAACATTCTTTGTGTTCACTTTTTCTGCAAATGCAACAATATAGCACCAGGCAACTGTGCATGCACACAACTTGACAATGATGTTTGACAGCACTTTCAGCAAGGCCAACCAGTGGAAGACGAACACTGCAATATGTCAACATTTTGACACTAATTTTGTGACAACAGCTAGCATGACCCCATAGCGAGAGCGAAACACAGAGTGATCAATGTATCTGTAAATCTATTGATCCAACCATTCATGTATCCTCACCTGATTCTCTCCTTTCTGTCCAAAATGGCTCATCTGTCCTCCATGACCTGTCTCCACCTCCTGCACTCCTACTGGAGAATCCGCTCCTCAGACCCTTTCCACTGGCTGCAGTGGCAGCAGATGTGAACAGGTTTGTATGTGTTGGGGAGGGAGATGTCCTGTACAAGTCTGTCTCTTGAACATCCTCCACGTCTTCATCCTCATCCTCTGATGCAACAATCCTGCTTTTCTGCTGCTCTCCACTGGCGGCTCTCCAGCTGGGGTTTGACTTTCCAAATCCTTGCCCTGCCAGGCTCCCAAATTTCAACCAGGTCTGGCCTAAGCCACCCCAGCCACCCCCAAATGAAGACAGGTGAGAAGAACCGAGTCCCAGTGAAGTAAGAGATGTTTGTTTGAACCTATCTGCTGAAGATGATGATGATGAAGTGTTAGTTGCAGTGGCAGAAGAGGAAAAAGAATCACTTCCATTCTCATAAAACCAAGATGACTCCTTAGACACCATACTCCCCATTCCTCTTGTCCCTTTCCTTCCTCCTTCCCCTTGCCCCACAGTGAATCCCGACCTTCCCTTTGAACCGACCATCCCCTCTCTTTCCATACATTCGTCATCATCATCCTCATGCAACTCTTCCTCATCATCCATATCTCGCTCGCAGTGTCGGTGACGATGTTTATGTTTGTGTTCGCTCCGCCCACAGCTACAAGGGAGGAGGCTTGATGCGAACCCTGAGCTGAGGTGTGAGCCTCCTCCACTGCTCCCTCCTATATCTCCCTCAACCTCTCCTCCTAAAGCTCCCTCCCTCAGCAACCTGTTCCTCCGCCTGTGGAATCTGGCTGGGTTGAGGAGAAAGTGGGCATGGTGGGGCTGATGGGAGGCATACTGGTTGGCAGATGAAAGGGTATAAGAGCTGGGAAGGTGGTGGTAAAACGCTGTTGTTGGTGGATAGCTGCTGTAATAGCCCATATTGTTAATCGTCTCCTGGAACTTTGATGGGCAACCGCATTGCCTACGGTCTGGCTTTCTGTTACAATGCACTGGCTGGCAGGAGTAGAATGGCTGGGCTGAGAAGGAGGGATTAGGAGAGTAAGACGAAGGATGAGGTGAGTAGAAGCCATTCAGATTGATCCTGAAGATGTTGGAGCGGAGAGAATGCGAAGAGGAGTGATGTCGCCGACCTCCAGCAGCATTCCCACTTCCATCAAAGCCCGCTTCCAGACCCATCGTCGCCCAACTTTGTCGTCCGATATGAACCTCACTGAACTGACCGATCAGATCGTCGAGTTCAGAAAGAAACTCTGGGTCCTGCATGTGCAGCTGCTGGTGCTTTTTCTTAAGTTTATTTTTCTGCCTCTTCAGTGCATTGTGCCCCAGGCAAGGATAATAGTCTGAATGAGTGCATTTATTGTGTCCTAGGCAGGGGCATGGACACAAACATGAACAGGAAGCAGAACAGTCATAATCCCTCCGCCTGTGCCTGTGTCGTTCTCTGTGCCGCTCCACATTAGCTGAATTGCTGATGGAGTTTGTATGTCTGGGCATGTGTGAGAGAGGTGAGGAGACAGGAGAGGGGCAGTCTACAAGAGAGGAGGGATGTCTTTGACTTCCAAGAATCACTCCTGACCTCTGACCCAACCTGAGCAGGCCTCGAGCTCCCCTCATCTCTCCTCGCTCAGAGATGCTGTTGTTATCTGTGCCAATTCCACTATCACTAGGCAACGTCTCTTCACTGTGCGATTCGCTCCTGGGGGAGGTGGTGGCCTCTTTCAGGTGGCCAGGAGACCCAGCTGTGTGATGCAGGGGAGGGGTGGGACAAGAGAGCTTACATGACGACTGGTGAAAGGGAAAGTGACGCCTTCCCTGACAGGGACAGCTCTTCTTCACAAAAGAAGAGAGGGATGAGGAGGAAGGAGGACGAGGGGAAGTACAGGAAGAAGAAGGGGAAGGGAGGGAGAAGGGGTGAGGAAAAAGTAGAGAGGATGTTGGTTCTGTAAGGCTAGCTTCACTGTAAGGGCTCTGGGCCCCACTGGAGTGGGTAAGAGACGGGGAGGGGAAGGAGTGAGAGGGACGCTGGGGATGGCTGGATGAGAATAGAGATGTTTCAGAAGGACTGGTAAACAAAGATGGCTGAGTGGAGTTGAGAGGGACAGAGTTTAGGTTAGCTGTTTTAGCTTTAGGCTTGCGTCCTCTCCTCTTGCCCATGTAGATGGTCCCTCGCTTGCTGACATTGATCTGAGGGCCTAGTTTACCCCCAAAGGATGAGGACAGGGCTGAGAGTGTGTGTACTGTTGTACCCTCTATTGATTTACACGCCCCAAGAGAAGGTTCTCCCCTTCCCTCCTTTCTCCCACACTCAGACAGCATTATTTTGTGAAGTCTCCTCTTCTTTCTTTTCTTCAACTCATTGATCAACCTCCTGATCTTTAGCTGCCTGTTCCCCCTTTCAAGAGGATCCAAAGTTTTACTCCTTGCTTTATTGCCAGTTTGACTCAATGCATCTCCACCCTGGTCCTCAGGTAAGGGTCGTTTGGGAGGGCGGCCACGCTTTTTAGGGCTGGATTTAGACTCAGTGAAACACTGCAGTATTGGACTTGGCTCCAGGACAGGGCTACTGTGAACTGCGTCACACCCCAGAGGTGGCACCTCCGGTAGGACAGTTTTTGGTGATAGTCTAGGAGGAGACTCATCTAAGCTAGATGTGTGGGACTTAGGGCGGCCCCTCTTTCGTGTAGGAATTAGGGGACATTTAGAAGCAGGGGTGCTAGTTTCTAAGTTGGCGTGACTATGCTTAGGTGATAGAGGCTTGGTTGCAGAAGAAAGTGGGGAGGAGCTATTGGTTAAAGGCCTCGAGGGAGTTGGGTGTGACTCATCTGCCTGCTGAACAGCAACCTTGGCAGAAAGGGATGATTTAGGGTTCTGGAGGAAGTTTAGTAAAGGGTTATTTTGAGAACTTGAAGGACCATCTTGGCTTTCTACCCTCTGAGCTCGGTGTGCCAGCTTGGTCCAGCTGGACCGCCTGGCTTTACGTTTCTTGAGCGGACGGCTGTCCTGTTCGTGGGGGGATGATGGGGAAGAAACGACTGTGCGAGCAGAGGCAATGGGCAAAGAGGGAGGATCAGAAGAGGGGGGATTTAAAGGCACAGCTGAATGTCTTGAAATGTCATGTTCTTTTGATTTACTGGTATCACCTGTTGTTGCTGGCTCCGATTGTTTAGCCGGCCTACAAACATCATCTGCTTTGTCTTTGTCGCCTGGTCTGCTGGGGCTCACAACCTTACAGTTCTTATCTGGTTTACCACTATCACCTGTTTCACCAAACTTTGCATTGTTTTCCTCTGCTCTGTTCCTGTCAGGGCTAAGTTTATCCAGGGGCTTTTTCTCAGCCTTTCCTCTTTCAATATTAACTTCACCCACCCATGTATCATCACATATACGTCTTTCATTCTTTTCTTTACCATACCTTGATTTCCCTTCTTTCCCTTTTTTCTTCTTCTTGCCTTCCTCCTTCCTGCTCGCACTCTTTTCTTTTTCTGCCTCTAATCTATTTCGCTTTGTTTTTTTATCTTTCCGTTTTCCTTTTTTTGCTTTCTTCTCTTTCTCTCTCTTTTTCTCTAGGGTGACCTGTGAAGAAGGATCCTGTTGTGGAGATGGAGCAGAAGTGGGATCCACAGTGGGAGATATTTGTGGTTCGGGATCAGCTGAGAGAGTGGAAGGGGAATCTGGCTTACTCTTACGAGACAGGCTGTGTTCTTTATGGGAGCTGCCGTGGACGGGCTTCTTTGTTGAAGAGTCCATGGAAGCAGCAGGAGGGGAACTGCTGAGCTTTCCAACTTTGATTTTCGAGGAATGGGTAGAGCCATGGATGTCGATGGAGCCTTTTCCATTTGATAGTCCCTTCTGTTTTGCTGTCTGCACCAATCCGTTATGTTTCTTAGAGCTGTGTCCATCACTCTTAGAGTCTGCCGCTGAGAAGGTTTGAGGACATGGGGTGGAAGGCTTTGGCGAAACCGTCTTTTCTGTTGAGGGCGAACAGGCTTTCTGTCCTGCAGGGACAGGCTGGCCATTGACACTAGGAAGTTTGTGTTTCTTCGCTCTGTCCAGTGAACCATTTGAATTCACCTCTGTCTTATCAGCTACTTTGTTAGGAACCTGGAAAATGAAAACATGCAATCTCTGTCATAGACAGCAATGGCTGTGACATTAATTTTACCGTTTACAACAGTAAAGGACAATGGGAAAGACACAATAACTGCAATGCTTTTGTCTGCCCATTAAAATATAGACTGAGGACAAAATGACTCAATCAGGCAAAGAAAGGAGGGCATACTGAGTAGAAGAAAAGGGTGAGGTGCCCAAAACAGAAATGGGGTTGACACAGGGAGGAGAAATACAAAGGCAGAGAAACACAGAGGAAGGGAGTGGGACAGGGACAGAGGGGGAGAGAAAGATAAATGAGAGCAGGTAGAGAAACGAGAAGATGTAAAAATAGAAGAGAGGAACAGATATAGAGAGTGAAGCAGAGAGAGAGAGGGAGGGAGAGAAAGCTGTGCTATTGGTAGCTATAAATTGCCACTATTAGAGATGAGAAGGTTTGACATTTCATACTTGTACTGTAATTTTGGTATGGTGCAGTTGTGCAACTAAAGCAATAAGCTTCCCTTGGTGATTGTCAAAAGAAGCGATAGACCAATGTCCCTAACTGCTCCAAGTAGTTACCGTGCTGTTGTCCTATTTAAAGGCCAGTTTGCTTAAATGCGTTGGTTCGGTTTCTGTACTGAGACAATAACTCATTTGACCTTATTACAAGTGAGCAGGAACATGGGTGAGTTTTGCACCGTTACAAGCCTGTGTTGACTACAAAAATAAACCTGTGCTGTGGTACATAACTGTATGAATACTGTCAATCACTGTCACTTTTACCCTGGGGGTTTTATATCCCCACTTTATGTCAACTTTATTAAATTAGTTTAAGATTGGCAGCCAATATCAGAATGTTTGTGTGAGGCAGAATGGCCTCAACTTACCTGTTTGGTAGACTTGGCCCCTTGGCTAGTTAGTGCAGGGGCTGAAGCATGGGTGGAAGCCGATAATGAAGACAGCGGCGATGATGATAATGATGACACAGGCGGCGGTGAAGCAGCAGATGCGGCATGTTTGGATGGTGTCTGGAGAGGATCCGACCCTGAGCGTTGCTCCCTTTTTGCCTCATCTGTGGTACAGCTGGTTTTACATTTCTGACCCCCTCCTCCTTCTCCGTCTCCCTTCAGCGACCCTCCCCTGCCCTGTCTCTGATAGGTCCTGATGGTCGGCTTGCAGACGTAGCTCTCCAAGATCTTGGGCGGTTTCTTGGTGCGTTTGGTCTGCACTCCAATCCGTAGTCGGACATTCCCTTCGGGGCAGCTAGTCTCCCTGCCAGAAAACTGAAGCTGTTGCTGCCCTGTGCTTCCACATCGCCCCTCGATGTGCAACTCCAGAACTGCCCCCTTATCGCCTTCTCTCTTCCTCCCTGCTCCTCTTCTCTCCTCCTCTTTTTTCCCTAAGTCTCCATTCTCCCCTTCACCTTGCTTCCTGTTCTCTGCCACTTGTTCCTGTTCCGAGTTTTCAGGTGGCGAGGTGGGGTGCAGAGGGGAGACTGTAGTCAGAGGGGTACCCCCCTTCACTCTCTGGTCCATCAGAGAAGTCAGGGGGGTGAAACAGTGCGCTGTGGAGTTGCCAGTATAACACTTCTAAAGGGCACCAGTTAATGGGTGAAGGGCAGAGAGCAGGCTGCAGGTTAAGGTTGTGAAATTTACAAAAAATTTTTTAAAAAAATGTTATACCAGTCCAAGAATATGTGGGCTACTTCATCCTCTAAAGGTCTCTCGCTTGTCCGTTAGTCTTCAACTGAAAAGGAATCTGTTTGAGACAGAAGAAAAGAAAAGAGAGATAGAGAGGCCAGTGATTAGTCATTTCTGTGACTCACATGCTTTACAAGCAGCAGCACAGGAATTGAAGGGAAAGTCCCCTTCGTGCAGGCAGCTGTAGAGAGGTGCTAAAGTCTGTCCACAAAGATGATCTCATCACACAGAAACCCAGAGGACCAATTAATGTCTGCATAGCCGCCAATTCCCCAGATTGCCTGCACTAACTGGTATAAAGGTCTGCGCATATTTTTCAAAAACATTCTGAGCAGAATTCATTATATCATTTTGTCCATAAAAGCAGCTGAAAAAAAAAATTCCTCCCTAAACCTCTGCATCTTTACCTACGTTCCAATCCTTACTACGCCCCCCCATTCCTAAGCCAGTGCGTCAATCAATCTGCTCCTCACTAATTCCCACACTTGATCCAGTCTCCTCCCCTCCTCTCCAGATTCTCTCGCTGCGCCTTCTGCTCTTTGCTACTTCCACTTCTCCTCCCACCATTCCCTCCGCTGTGCTCTTTTTCTTTTTTTTTCCCCTCGCTGAAACTCCCCTTTTCACGTTTGGCAGAAAGCTTTTGCATGCACTCTCTATGAGCCCCATCCACTCTCTGTCTCTGCAGACCACACAGTAAAATGGCCAACTCATACACTCTATCATGTTAATCAGAACCATATTTCCTCCTCCGCTCTGTTCTTATCCTCCTCTCCAACTTAAATCCCTCCATTCACGGTCCAACCATTCCCCTCCTCCCCTTTCAGTAGTGGTAACACAAATCCGTAGGAAAAGGGTAAAACTTATTTTTGGATAGAAGTGCAAATTCCTCCTCCTCCCATCGCTTCCTCTAAGTCAAGTAAGCTTTTCATTGACCCCATTGTAAATGGACTTTTAATGTGACATTACAGCAGGCAACACACCCTAAAATAACATTCCCCTCACCAGCAACACTTTCGCTCTCACTCACACCGTGTTCAGCCCGTGTTTAATGCAGCAAAAAAGGAGCAGCATCTTCCTTCATTACGCTCACCCTCATTAAGGGAGATGCTCATCCATTTTCTAATAAAACACACCCTGCCATTCTTTCATCTCTCTCTTGTGAGAGCTCTTATGAAATAACTCATCACACACCCAACTGCCCCTTAAGCCTCCAGGAGCATCCCAGATAATGTTTTCATTCAATAGCTCAGCGGGCTATCTCTCCCTCGCCTCTCGGTCCCTCCACACCCAGACCCTTTCCTTGGATGATGAGTTCAAGTCACGAGTTCAAGTCAACATCTGTTCCAGTAACTGCTGTTATGTAACATTTTTTTCCCAAAGCCAAATCTCCTCAGAAATAAAAATCAATGCAGAAATGAACATTGGTTCTTCGAAATAAAGTCACTCGGCTCCATCACGACCGCTGCTACAGCAGCCTGAGGCTCACAAAGAACGGCACACTGGATCAGCTTCTCGCCGTATAACGCGGTGATAAGAAAAAAAGCGTGATTGGCAGGTTTTTAAACTTAAAAGGGCAAGACTATTCAACATCAGTCAAAGTGCATACTAATAGCCTTTTATATTATCTACCACTATACCTCTTGAACATAACTCAGAATTATTCTAACGGTAGACCAGAAGCTATTTCCAGTGACAGGATGATGGGTGGACTTGACACTGTAGTCAGTGTGGTTCCTCAGCAGCACTGAAGCGCCGATTAAATCATGATAATGGCCCACCATATTTCCAGCCATCATTGCCATCCCATGACGGTGTTATCATCAATAATTACAACACCATTATCATCCGCCTGCACAGCAGCCAAGCTGGAAACTGGGAAGTGTGATGGCATCTCAAAATACTGCGCCGATTCCATGAAGCTTCAGATGGGGATAGGTGGAACCGAACAAACATTATTCTCAAATTATCTTCAAATGTTTGCATACAAGGTGCCATGAATGCAGTCTGTTAGGCAATTTCCACCCAGGCAGAACCTGATCCAGTCTGGCTTAGGAATGCTGCAGGACCCCAAAGGTTCATTCTCTACAGCAGTGGTTCTCAATCCTGGTCCTCAGGGACCCCTAACCTACACATTTCCCATCTCTCCCTGCTCTGCAAAGACCTGATTGGTTCATTCAGGTGTCTGTTAGCACATGATTGGCTGAGCACACCTGAATGAGCTAATCAGCTTGTGGCAGAGCAGGGAGAGTTGGAAAATGTGTAGGTTAGGGGTCCCTGAGGACCAGGATTGAGAACCACTGCTCTACAGGAACCAGAAAATAGCAAAGTCTGAGGAGCAAATGGTGACATCATGGAAGTGTGCTAGAGTGGGAGTGAATATTTCTGCCTCAGCATGAAGTAAAACATCACTCTCACACCGTATACTGTACCTACAGACTGAGGGAGGCATGGTCACAGATGTGTTGTATCCTAATGGGGATGACACCGCAGCGCCACACCAATCTCCACGCTTATGGTTTTGAAGTGGGTTAATATTTTACAATGACTGAAGTGCCCATCCTGCCACCAAGTCGATTTGGAATATTGAACCTAACGTGCATGTTTTGACTGTCGGAAGAAACCAGTGTGTCCGCAGGAAATCGAAGTGAACATAAGTAGAAGATGTAAATTTCACACAGAAAGCAAGCGGTCTTTGGTGGAACCGATACCGCGACCTTCTTGCTGTGAGATGAGTGCTAACCACTCCCTCTCATGAAATGACTATACGACTAACTGAATCTACATTGTAAAACTAACTAAATACAAAATAAATTAATGCAGAGCTAATGAAATATAAAGCTACCAGAGTATAAATGTAACTCAACCTGCAGTAAAACTAATTGAACATTGAATATAAAGCTACTGAACATAAAACTGACTGAATATAATACTACCAGAATATAACCCTAACTGAAAAATTGACTAAAGCCAAAATTAACTCAATAATCTAAGTGAACATAAAACTAACTAAATATAAACCTAACAGAATATACACCTAACTGAAAAGCTAACTAAAGGTAAAACTAACAGAATATAAAGCTAAATGAAAACTGACAAAATATGAAACTAACTGAATCTAAAGATAGCAGGATATAAACCTAACAGAAAAACTGAACAGAAAGCTAAGTGAACATAAAACTAACTGAATATACAGCTAACAATATAAATGTAACTAAAAAACTGACTAAAGTTAAAAGTAACTCAATTCACATCTACGCTAAGTGAATATAAAACTAACTAAATATAAAGCTAACAGAATATTAACCTAAGTAAAAACCTAACTAAAGCTACAACTAACAATTATAAAGCTAACAGAAAATGTAACTGAAAAACTGACTAAAGTTAAAAGTAACTCAATTCACATCTACGCTAAGTGAATATAAAACTAACTAAATATAAAGCTAACAGAATATTAACCTAAGTAAAAACCTAACTAAAGCTACAACTAACAATTATAAAGCTAACAGAAAATGTAACTGAAAAACTGACTAAAGCTAAAAGTAACTCAATACAAATCTACAATAAGTGAATAGAAAACTAAATATAAAGCTAACAGAATATTAACCTCAGTAAAAACCTAACTAAAGCTAGAACTAACAATTATAAAGCTAACAGAAAATGTAACTGAAAAACTGACTAAAGCTAAAGTAACTCAATACAAATCTACAATAAGTGAATATAAAACTAAATATAAAGCTAACAGAATATTAACCTAAGTAAAAACCTAACTAAAGCTACAACAATTATAAAGCTAACAGAAAATGTAACTGAAAAACTGACTAAAGCTAAAGTAACTCAATACAAATCTACAATAAGTGAATATAAAACTAACTAAATATAAAGCGAACAAAATATTAACCTCAGTAAAAACCTAACTAAAGCTATAACTAACAATTATAAAGCTAACAGAATATAAATGTAACTGAAAAACTGATGAAAGCTAAAAGTAACTCAATACAAATCTACGGTAAGTGAATATAAAACTAACTAAATATAAAGCGAACAAAATAACCTAAGTGAAAACCTAACTAAAGCTACAACTAACAATTATAAAGCTAACAGAAAATGTAACTGAAAAACTGACTAAAGCTGAAGTAACTCAATACAAATCTACGCTAAGTGAATATAAAACTAAATATGAAGCTAACAGAATATGAGCAAAATAAAAAGCTAACTGATTCTAAAAGTAAGAATATAAAGCTAACTGAATCTAAAACTAAATGAAAGCTGAGTGAATTTAAAGATTACATATGTGTCAACTACAAACACAAATGATCCTTCCAGATGAAAACTTGCACATACTCATGAAGTGAGTATCCCCATCTGGTAATTAGTTCCATGGCATTTAATTACCTTAGTGTTGATTTGACAACTTTGGTAGATAAATTAGAAGATATTTACTGATACAATATTTGTAAATAAAAACAACTAGCTGTGTTGTTGACCTAATCACGCTACCATATTAGGATTTGAGTAAATAGAATATCAGTAGTCTTGCTTTCAAAATTTACAGCTAGGTTTATAATTTATGGAGACCAAATATGTGCTTTTTGTGGCTGATTTGTTAAGGTAGGATATGAAGAAGAGCCAGCAAAAAAAAAAAACTACAGTGGCCAGAGGATAATAAATTAATTATTCAATACTCTGTTTAGTAAAGTGGGGCTCATTAGAGGATCTTGGTGAAACCTGGTCATTTTCAAATTCAAATTTGTCTGAAATACACACATTTGGGTTTATCATGGGCAAAACAATCGATAATGTGTTCAGTAAAGTGGGTGGTCCTTAGAGGGTCTTGGCGAAACTCGGTCTTTCTCAAATTCAAACTCCACTGAGATACATTCATTGGAGATGTCCACTTCAAATTTGGTGAAAATCCAATAAATTCTGTTCAAGTTATTATGGATCCAAAAAAATGAGATGGACACACTAACAGAGTGTATTTCTATATCCCTCTTCTGGCTTTATGACTCGGGTACTTTTTAACAAACAAACAAAAAAGGAATCATGTCACTTTAGCTGATAATGTGAACATACTGCAGCCTAATGTTTCAAAATACTGGCAGGTTACAAAATGTTTTGATGTTCTGCTCCATCACTGAAACTCCGAGGTCATGTGTGCTGTGAAGCACACAATCAGAATATCACTAAATTAAAACAAATATGGAGAAGTCGACTTGCGTTCAGCGGTCTTCCGAACAAACACCTGTCTACCTTCAGAGTCACCTGTCTGCCACACCTGCCATCAATCACTTCATCACCTCTCAGTATGTAGTCACTTCAGACCTTCAGCTTCACTAGACTGTCGTACTCTCCACCTTTTCTCACGCCTGTGTTTGTCCTGTTAACCGCCAACATCTCTTAGCACAGTCCTTGACTCTGATCTTTTTCTTTTGCTACCTCTGACACCCTGGTCGCCTGACCTCACTGCCTGTCCTTGGATTTTGTACTTATCCTGCCCCCAGGCACCTCAGTCAGTGTGCCTTTGCTGTTTGTACTCAAATCCCTCTTACATGAGTAAAGTGATTTTGAATTTTTACATCCGTGTCCTGAAGCTTGCTTTGCAGTCCCCAATCTGGTCTAACCCTGTCGCAAAGGATGAGGGTTTAAATTATTTTTTAATCCTTGTTTTATTCCTTTGTTGATTCTATTTGGATCATTTCATCTCTGCTATAGTTTGTCATCTGCACCACGGGTGAAGATGATGCTTATGTCGAGACAATCTGAGTACATTATCCACCTCCTTCATACGCACACATGCTCACTGGCGGCTCCAACAAAATGGTCTGGGTGGTCGGTGTGATCCTAGAATTTGACTGTCCACCCCACATGCAACCCCATGATTTCTGACAAGTCAGTTGCTTCCATCGAGCACAGCCTCCTGTGCTGAAAAATGAAGCCAACGCAGAAGTGCCAAAACCTGCAGTTCCTCGAACAGCCACTTGAAGCTGGCTCCAAAAGTGAGCTCCTCAGCATAGAGGCTTATGTTAAAATCTCAAACTTTACAGTAGAAATAAACATGTTTACAGCCTGTCTCGGTAGCTAGTTTACCCGTTCATGACAATTGTACAGGGGGAAATACATTTTTATAAAACTCATCAGTTTAAGCTATTTTAAGCCATAAAGTTATGAATAATTAGAGAGGCGTGGTTGCTTTGAGTGACAACTAGCGTGCCAACAGGTCTAGGGCCCTGCTAGCAGTGGCAGCTAGCTGCTGTGGACGTGACCACGTTTGTTGTTTTTGAGCATTTTACTACAAATATCTGAGATAGTATGGTTTACGGTGCAGTTAATTGTACTAACGGACCATCTTTAGTATTATTTAATTTGTATGTTAGCACTATTAGCATTAATTAGCAGGTATCAATAGCTTGGTGACGTTAGCTACACTGATAGTGCCACTGCCACGTTAAAGAGGCAATATGTCGGTTGTAATTTTTAATACCTGCACCCAAGCCACCCCTTATGAGAACCACAAAAATTTGTGTTAATCTATAATCCGAATTCAGGTGGCCTAGCCTGTTAGCCTTCGCTAGCTTGGGAACTTCAACATAGATGGGCGTGTTCGGGCTTCATTCGTCCCACCCAGGTCACCCCGGTCTTTCCCATGCTCCGCCGCATTACCCGTTTCTGAGTTAGCCAGGAGTTAGGCGGAGTCAGGCACTGCAAAGATGGCGACATCTAGAGTCGCCCCATTTGAGCTTTAAACCCACTCTTCAGAAAGCCTATGGGTGATGTCACAGAGGGTTTGTCCAGTACACAGTCTTTGGCTTCTATTATATTAAATGGCAGTATGTTGGTTCTCACTGACGCGTGTGTCGTTTTGAATCAGAGAGCTCACAATAACGTGAAAAATTTGACCCAATCAAAAGTGCTTAGTATAGAATTCAAACGTCCATTCTTCTGTAGGCACCTTCATGTAGTGAGCGCCTGTGAGCAGATCGAAAGATGTTTGTAACGCACACAGTCCCGTTCCTACCGACAATGTGTAAGTTTCAAATGTGTTATTAGTCATAACGTGACCAGCTCAGCTGAACATATCGTTTGCACGCAAAGCTGCGTATATTATTTGGCATCAGATTAATAGTACCTGAAACAGCAGCAGTGTTTGGTCCAAGTCCCCCTTCACTTCCAGATTTCATCACAGCACCAATTACACGCACATCAGCACTAAGGTATGCATATGAGTTATCAGTACAAAGATCCACCTGATGAGAAACCTTATTAGCTACATTC
>OMMV01174464.1:0-15554 GCA_900302635.1 Chatrabus melanurus | reverse complement strand
ACATATCACAGACAAAAGTAAATAATTTGTTAAAAGTAATTAAATGGTACCTGTAATATTACTGTTTCAGCAGTCATGACGGAGGACGCCATGATTGTATTTCTTATGACATCAAGTCGGATAAATCAGAGCACAGAATTTCAGCTCGAGTTTCTGAGCAAAAAAATTCAACCCAACCACACGTTCAAATCGTTTTTTTCTGAGTTGGAGCTCGTAATTTCCGACTTTACGACATATCATGAACGCGGCATGAGCACAACGGAGACTGATTGTAGAAGCGAAGTAGGAGAGATGCGTGGGCTTAAGCCTCGTTCACGGGGCAGTTTGACGACAACGTTGTACAGTGAGTCGCTAAAGTTTGACAAAAAAGTCGCTAGATTTGTCGCGAGGCTTCCTCCCGCTGGCTGTTAATGTTACTGCACCGTTTCCACTCTCCACACACAGAAACGACTCCAGCATTTTTCCTTTCAATCCACTCTGGAGAGCGTCCGCTCCACTGTGCTATATCCTATCATGGATGCACATATATTTGAATATTTTGTTACTGTAAAAGTGGAAAATTCTGCGGAAGAAATGCTGCTTCATAAGTAACGTAGTGTACCAGGAGGTGCTGACAAGATAATTGTGAGAATACATGTACTCAGAATACCCACTGACATATAGTCACAGACCACAAGATTCCACCTTTAGGTAGGCATAGGCTAAGAATAAATTGTAAATTTTGGGGAGATAGTTCCTAAAAAATTGAAGGCTACATCAGTTTGGTCTCTGGCAGGAATCCTCATCACTTTATTCTTTCTCAACTATAAACACCACTCATGCATGGTACATACTCACAGGCACTGGCTATGTAGTAGTAGAATAATTTTGATGACTCAACCTGCATCAATAAATTACTTCCAATCTAGCGTGATTTGAGCACTCGGGTAACCGCTGCTGTCACGTGAAACTGCATTTTGCCCATTATGTTGTCGACTGTAGTAGCCGCACGAGTGCCGTTTTGTGTGGGAGGCTTTTTTTTAATTTTTTTAAATTTTTTTTTAATTTTTTTTTAAAGTCTGATGACAAAACAGCTCTGCTCTGCTCTATGTGCTTAGAAATTAATGGTGTTCCTCTATACTAGCTAATTCCCACCCACTTTCAGACTGTTCAGACTGTCCACTTGGATCATTCTGACATGAGTGTAACATCTCATTTCACAGGGAAATACATAGAACCGTGGAAGTTAAAGAAGCTTTGCGTTCCATGCATGTGATTGGCCGCACTGTGGAGACGGCTTTTAAATTCATGTGGAAAATTTAATTCCATTTATGAAGCTGTGATGTGACGGTGACTATATTTACGTGGACAGCAATAATCTGATTATTGACCTTATTACGAATAAGACCATATTTAGATTATGGTGTTTACATGAATTATTTAAAGAGCATTCCAATCATATTCCAGTTTACGTTACAGAGCTTAGTCTGATTAATTGACTCACACCCACGTTGGGTCCCCTATGTCTTGTGTGTTGCAAAATGCCGGTAAAACTCCAATAGGACGTCATAGTCCTATTGGAGTTTTAGTAAGTAAGTATAGTAAAGTGTTTACATGTCTACAACGCACTTCAATAATCAAACTAAGATCAGAATATTCCACGCCTTAATCAGATTATTGCTTACTCCAATTATGACCTTATTTGGGTAAGGTAATCAGAAAATGCTCTTTACATGGATTCAGAATACAGTCTTCATCAGGTAAATGCGGCTCATGAATCGGCTGTGTGTAATTAAAAATGCTGTCCTGTGTTGTTTCAGGATGAGCTGGACCTGACCGATAAGAACAGAGAGGCCATGTTTGCTCTGCCTGATGAGAAGAAATGGCAGATCTACTGCAGCAAGAAGAAGGTGAGTTGAGCGGTTCTGCTCTGTGACTGGCCCCTCCATCCACAGTTTGGAGCTAAACTGGCAGCGGCGAATGATACCGAGAGGCAACTGCGAAACAAAACCCGATTTAATCAACTCAGTCACACTGTTTCCAACTGTCCATTTGAGAATTGACACAAGCATTTCTTCTGTTTGCACGTAACACCGTCTTTATTATGCATAGTGATTTTTAGCAGGATACAGTACAAGTGAAGCATGCAACGTGTCAACTAGAAGAGCATTCAGAGAGCACATACCTGAAGGATAGGGCCATTCTGTTCTTCTTTTTTTTTTTAATCAAGAATGTATACAATTATCATAATTTCCAGACTATAAGTCGCACCGGAGTATTAGTCGTATCTGTCCAAAAATACATCTTAAAGAGGGAAAAAACCCCATAAACGAGCTCATTGTTATTCTACGAGGCATAAAAGGCGAGTAAACTGCTTTTTGTCACCACTGAATAGATGATCATAGGTGAGGTAAATGTGCAATGTAATTAAACATTTGAAAACTTGACGCATTATTTATTTAAATGCAAACCCAGCATTAGCAAGCAAGCTAATGACCTAATTAATGTTATTGTACGAGGCAAAAATTGTGAAGAAACTGCTTCCTGTGGCCACTGAACAGACTATCATAGGTGAGGTACATGTGCAATTTAATTTAACGTTTGAAAATTTGCTGCATTATTTATTTATAATGCAAAAAACATTTGTAAAAGATAATAGACTGTGCTGACCTGCTGTTGCTGTTCTTGCTGTCTCACACAGTCCAAACAAGTGGTGTTCCGAGTAGTATAAAAGTTATATTCACTCTTTTTATTCCAGAGTGGTCTTTCAGTTTGAGAGCATGGTTTTTTTTCAAATTTATTTGCTGCTGCTTCTTCTTCTTCTCCTTCTTCTTGTGCTGCTTCTGCTTCTTGTGCTGCTTCTTCTTCTTCTCCTTCTTCTTGTGCTGCTTCTGCTTCTTCTCCTTCTTCTTGTGCTGCTTCTGCTTCTTGTTCTGCTTCTTCTCCTTCTTCTCCTTTTTGTGCTGCCTCTCCTTCTTCTTGTGCTGCTTCTCCTTCTTGTTCTGCTGCTTCTCCTTCTTGTGCTTCTTTTGCTTCTTCTGCTGCTTCTTCTCCTTCTTCTGCTGCTTCTTCTCCTTCTACTTGTGCTGCTTCTTCTCCTTCTACTTGTGCTGCTGCTTCTTCTTTTTGTGCTGCTGGCCTTCTTCTGCTTGTGCTTCTGCTGCAGCTACTTCTTCAGAGAGAAAGATTTCAGCAACAGTTTGCCAGAAGACACATGAGAGGCTCAAGCCTAGATGTGATCTGTTTTCTTGTATGAAAATCCTTCTCGGTTCCACTCCACCATGAAGCTGCGAGTGGTGATGCAACGGACAAAAGTTGCACGATACACAATTTGTCCAATCACAACCACAGAAACCGATAACTCCTTCAGAGTTGTCATGGGTGTCTTGGTGGCTTCCCTCACTAGTCTCCTTCTTGGACTCCATTTTTGAGAACTGCCTATTCCAGACATTTACCATACAGTACCACAGTGTTTGGATTTCTTGATTAATGTTTGATGTAAATGAAGTCCAAGACATATTCAGTAACTTGAAAATGTTCATGTATTCATCCCCTGACTTTTCTCAAAAAACTGGCTGTAAAACTGATGATTTAGTTGCATGACACTTAACGGTATGCATACTTATGCATATGTGTATGCATATTTTTATTTCATCTATGTCCTTTGGTAGAGATTAGATTTCACCGTGAGTTTAAAGTGCATCATCATAGAATTTTTAATATAAAGAAGCCTGAATTACTTTTTTAAATTCACACTGTCAATGCAAACTCCAAACTAAAAATTTTAAATGACTTTAAACGTTTATTTAATTAAATACTGTAAAATAGAATATTTGAATATCTTATTTTGAAAAATGATGTGCAGGGACCTGCTGTTGGTATTTCTGAACTGAAATGAAATAATATGTCAGGTCTGGGAGCATGCGTTGGTGCCATGCATCCACCACACTACAGAACCGCCTTCTGGATGGCAACCACCCAGGCAGACAACCGATCCATCCCCTCTTCCTGAAAGTAACCGCCTATCTGTCAGTCGGGTGAAATGTGGGTGTCCCCTTAGCCTTTTCCATTTGCTGGAGTCCTCAACACTGAGGCACCTCCATGGTGGATCATGCCCAGAGAAACACGCCACATAGCCAAAATGCCATTTGGTATTCCCTCACAATCCAAGTGATACTCCTCATCCGAGTTTCCCCAACTAACCGTTCATTTGACACAGTCATTCCAGACGTATCCAAGAATCCTCTGAAGAGACGTAATACCAAAGTCATCTAGTCATCACCTTAGGTCACTGGTTAGTGTTATGAAGTGAAATAATAGGAAAAAAATGCTTAAACACTAAACTGCTGTAGCCATGCCGCTTTGTGCATACCTGGTCCCAACAGATTTCAGAAGTTCAGCAGAGTCGGTCCTGATGAGAACTTCGCTGGGAGTCCATTTCACATCAGGAAGGGTATTCAGCATAAAGCTCATGCCAAATCCCAGTGCAGATCTCTACTGTATCCGCTGTGGAGACCCCGAGCAACTGGGGTCAGCTGAAGGTAAAAAACAAAGCAAAAAAAATTTATACTAAATTGCTCTCCATAGGTCTTTTCTGCAGAAGTGAATAAATGAAAAACAAAGTAACAAAACTTAAATTTAGAGTTATGAGGAGCCGGTTTATGGAGTTAACAGTTCAGAGGAGGTGCACAGTTGGAGTGCAGTAATCAAAGCAGACAAAATACAAAACCGATAACTGGAGAAAACAATGAATTATCATCGCTCCACCCCAACTTCAACATTGATGGATCGAGTTTTTCACACTGTGTCGGCAACTTTATGATGTAATGAGGCAAGAAGGTTAACTTTTCCTTTTGTCTCTTCTCTGCCTCCTAATGATAAATGGGTCATAAATCAGTTTTTATGTTTTGTTTTTATGTTTGTTTGTTTTTTTTACAGTCGCATATTTTGATACAGAGCCATATTGCCAACCACAATTTCATATTTCCTGACCAAAAGAACCACTTCCCACAACATATTTTAAAATCCATCTATGGCCAAGTGAGTTATCTTGTACACAAACGGACAAACAAACAGAGGTAATGACATAAGCGCCGCTTGTCCTCAGTCAGTTGTTGGAGGTAAATATCAGACAATGTGGTGCAGAGACACGCAAATAGCGGTCCAAGACCTTCATTGTGGTCCCATTTTAAGAATTGTCAACATACCATTAGAAGACTAGAACTTTGTGGTTAGCCCTCTGTTTCACCTCTCCTCCCCCCCAAAAACAACCCCTCATGTTTTTCATACCCTTCAGCATGTCTCTGCAACAACTATGGCCTCGCTTTGTGGTCAAATATCCACCAGAAAACGACATTGTGCTTGGATTGTAATTCAACCCCTTCTCTCTCCCTCAATCGCAAATTGAGTAAATCGTCCTAAAGCGTCTCCAGTGTCTCCTCACTCATTTGTTGTTTTGGCTGAGGGTTTTGTGTTGGACACAGGATGAAGATCAGGCTCCTCCTGCAACTCTCCCAGGCTGAACGTAGCTGATGTGATAGAGTCTGAAGGGGTTTTTAAAAAGATGTAAATTGACACCGCTTTGCATGTGTGTGCACCTGTACGTATAAACGTTTGTGCATGTTGAAGGAAGGTATTGAGTTGCATGGAAAAAGAAGAAGAGTGGATTTACAGGCTGTTTAATGGGATGTCAAGGCAAGGATGGGAGCTGGTACCCCATAACACAACGAAAAGGGTAAAAATAATAAAAAGAGAAAGATCTAGCCATACGTCTAATTCATTACGATAGCCATAGGACTTGCTCTTTTGAATATATTACACCGTATCAAAGGGGATTCAACTTTTGGCAGGATGAGTATTTACACATGTGAGCCCACATGAAAACACAAGTTTAATATTACTGGAGTACCACTTACTGAATATCTCAGACATTTATGAGGAGTCTTTGTGCTGTAGTAGAAGGTAGTGGAAATAAAATGTTGGCTCCAGCCTGGACATATTGGAACTGAAAGAGTTTATAATACGCGTCAAAGCCGGGTTCAAAAGGAGGATATATTAGTTTGTCGTTCTTCCCTCATCTCACCCAGTCAGAAATCATTTCCTCTGTGAGGGTAAGGTGGAAAAAAACAAACAAAAAGGTTGCACGCCCGAGCCAGTAAACGGAGAGAAAAACCGGGGTAACGCGGCACAGCCGAAAGCCGGAGGAAAAACCAAACAAACCCCTCATTCATGGACGCAGGCGGCGTAATGGAGAGTATCGGATAATAACCTGTATGTCTTTGTGTGAATGGATACCGCGTGCACACACCCGTGCAGACACTGAGCGCGTATGGAGGAAAATCAGACTTCCAATTTCTCGGCACGTACAGCACATAGTGCCCACTGTGAGTTTCAGGGAATTACAGCATGACAGTGATTTGAAGAGAGGGCGGAGGACGGCAGAATTTCCGACAAACACTGATTTCTTGTTTGCCTACAGCCAAGCAACAGCTCCAGCTGTTGTAGTTAGATAGCCACCGAGGGCACGGTGAAGGCACAAACTTAGTTTGTTTACTCCCAAAGCAAACTGTATAAGATGTTTGTGCCAAAACCAGTCACAGTAGATCAATATACAGAGAAAAGGTTTTCAATTTATATCCCCCACAAGCAAAAATCCTTGGGGGGTAAACAGGAATTGCCCTGTCCATCCATCCATGTGTCCATCTCTTTGTCTGTCCAAAGAGTATTTTAAGTGCAGCTCCTCTGGAACTTATTGATTTCAGGGTAACTTCACACAATGTAAGCACGCCATATGAAGACGTGCATGAAAGAAAATAATTCCAGTCTGACATCTTCAGTGGGAGATAATTGGAATTTTAGGTTTAATTTATGCATCACGTGGTATTGGTAAGCACAACTCCTCCTAAACTGTTTGGTTGGTTTTTCAATGAAACTTCACACAATAGTAGCACCAAGTGCTGGAGGCGGCACCAAAATGGCCTAATGAATGATCGTCATAATACATCATAATGTTGCAATTAACCCCGTGTGGTAATTTATTCTTAGTAAGGCTGGGATTTAAATAAATAAACAACTAATCTTCACCCACTGTGCTGTGGTCTGCATGCGCACATTAAAATGGAATATTTTCCCCATCAGATGCTGCATTTTATGCAAATTTCATGAAAAAGATAAAGCACGGATGGGCTAAGTTTCTTGTAAAATGGTTACCCAGACTACTGTCAGGTTGTATAGATAAAGCGCAAAAACAATATCTTGTAACTTACCAAATTTAAAAAAGAGCACATAATGAGGATGAACTGATTAAAATTTGTGGTTAACAAACTAAATCCTTTGATTGACCAGTTGTCTACGTGGGTGGTTGCCATCCAGGAATCAGGGCGGTTCCGTGGTGCCATGGATGCGGCGACGTGCAGCACCAGCACATTCTCCAATACTTGACTTGACTTGAACTTTGATGTACCAGATCAGTCGAAAAAGCATCGTTGTTATACCTATGTAATATCCCATACGCGTGTCTGCCACCTGCTGGATACTGGATGATTTATGGAAAATTACAAACAACTGTGGTCCAATTTATATGTGGTGCCAAAACCTTTCGTCTGTACTGGAAATTAGTGACGGCAAACTCAAAACACTGTTCAAGAACATTTTTAAACCTGTTCCAAAACATTGCTCTGGAGTCTGTATCAAAAAGAAAACGTGCTTGTACACTGGCACGTGCTGCATGGTTAACAATTGTGCATCCACACCAAATTATGAATTTTATATTTAAAGTCCCCAATCGGCACAGAGTCTGTACGTGCACTAGCATGTAAGTTGCTTGTTAATATTTCTTTTGAAAATTATCAGTCTCTGCAGCTGTTATATATTTGACTTTCTTCATCAAGCTCTTCCCAACTTTATTATTTGGTGCTCGGCAGATATTGTAAATCTTTATGAGAGGCTTATTTGAGAAACAGAAATTAACCAAAAACAGTTGTATGCTGCTGCTGGAAAGAAGTTTTGGGGAGAGTTACATTCAACTGTATGGTACATTTGTGGGAAATGAAAAAAGTGACAGGGATGGTTACAAGGACAGTATTTGGTCCCCAAGGATCTGGCAGCTGTGGTGAAAGAGTCCGAATGCACCTTGAGTTTGCAAAATTTGCAATTTGCTGGATCCTGGTTTCAGTGTCCAAAGCGCACCGCTGGACATGTCACTCCAATACTGGTGGCTCAGCTAAGGTGATCAGTCATGTTCTTGACATGCTGGAGACTCCTTCAGAGCTGCAGGATTTCTAGAAGTGCCCACTTTGTGAACTCTGACCACAGACTTGTTGCGACTTCCCAAAGGATTCAGTTTAAGTCCCACAGTTTGCCATCTGTTTGGTGTCCAAGACTTAATCTGGTTGGACTTTAAGATCATAATGTTTTACACACGGTCTGGGTGAAGAATTTACAAGACCCTTTGGCCAAGACCCTGAAAGCTGCCAGGGATTGTTGGATGTCGCCAATGTTCACAGAAGGAGGCGTTTAATCTGTGATGTAGTGCACGCCTTGGTCTATATAAGAAGCTGAGAATGTGGGCTGCAATGGTACTGAGAGTAGACAAGGAAGCAGAATCTGTGAGGAGGTGACACACCATCTGGGGTCTAGTGACCCTCTATCTGGTGATGGAGGAATCGAAGCACTGCATTCCCTCAACTACTTTGGGCAGTTGTATGAGACTGATCCTCCTGCCAAGATGTTAGACATCGGCAGTACCAGGATTCTGGTGGCTGATCTGCCAGTCAGCTACAAACTACCAAATCTCGGTTTGATTCCAGAGGTCTTAACATGGCTTCAGGTGGGCAAAGCTGCAGGTATTTTTGGCAGTGAGGCTGAACTTCAGACGGGTGGAGATGCTGTTCACCTGGCAATGTAAGCAATCTTTGTTTCCACCAACGGACTAGAAGAAAGGACTTCTCACTTTCTGGAAAGTAAAAGGTGATTGTGTGGATTGCAACAACTACAGGGGTATTACATTGCACTCTGTGTTGAGCAAGGTACTTGCAAGGACCATTCTGTAAATGATTGAGTGCCAGCTGCTTGCTGTTCAGCTTCCAGAGCAGCTTGGTTTCATGCCCAAGAAGTCAACCATCCACCGCATCCTAGCTCTATATTGATGTTAGCAAAGCCTTTTATTTGGTTGATAAGGCTCTTTTTTTTTGGGACATCCTAGCAATTCGCTGGATTCTCGATAAGTTGCTGTACATCATAGCTGGCCGAAACACCGCTACTGCGAATGCTGTATGGAGGGGAGTCAGGGTTTCTGGCTTTCTCTCTGAATTCGAGCATTCGTCAGGGATGTGTTCTGGTTGCTACCGTGTTCAGTGCTTGCGTGAACTTTGTGCTGGGTAAGGTTGTGCAGTCAAGCAACTTGGGTACCTTTGTCATGAAGAAAGGTTCGCTGATGCTTGACTTCTTGGATGATGCTGTCATCTTTGTGTAAATAAATGGATGCTTTGACTGCAGCACTTGAGAAGCTGCGTAAGGAGTCTGGATTTTGCAATTGCACTGGATCAAGGCTAAGATCCAGGTTTTGAATGACTTCCCGGATTCGGCCATCAGAAGTGTATCTGTGTTGAAAGTGTTGAACTTGTTGAGAGATTTTGTTATCTTGGCAGTGACATTCATGTCTGTGGGTCCTCAGCCTTTTCAGATCAAGAGATGTCTGGGAAGCGCTTATGGAGTCGTGAAGTTGCTGGACAGAGGTGTTTGAAATGCCGATATCTTTGCAGAAGAATGAAGGTCCAAGTCCTGGTGCTTCCAGTGTTAGTATATAGTTGTGATACTTGCACTCTAACCAGTGACCTTAGGTGATGACAACAATTTTAACTTCAGAGCTGTGTGTCATACTTTTTTTAAAAATTTTTTGAAAAAACAAAATAGCTGCAGTTTCTGAAGCCTTCAAGTATATGAACAAAGTCAACAGAAAGCATGACACCACACTTGCTTTTGTTGCATCAAATACACCACAACAGAATCCAGTTTCTTTGAAAATTGTGGTTTCATTTTGTGTATTGGACACAGATCCACTTGTCTTTCAGTAATACCGGTCAGCATTGATTTGACTTTATGGGACTTTGATGGACCATAACCAACCAGAACATCTTGTTTGCTAAGCTAGCTGTATCTCCATTTCTGATTGTAGCCAGTTAGCCACAGCCAGGAGATCGTTGGGTGTCTGTGTGTCTTTATAGCGCAAACTGAGAATGTCTGGACAAATCTCTGCACATGTGCGTGGGCTTATTTTGAAAGCATAGTCCAGCAGCAGCCAGGCCAGGAACACGATGTAGCATCTAATATCTCCAGATAGTTTCCCATTGCCAGGAGGTAAACGGGGTCTCCTGTCTCTTGTTAGTGCCGGCACACCCACACACAGCAACAATATGCCCTTTAATCAGTGAAAAAAATAGCATTTTTTTTCATCATCGGCTGTTCTAAATTTTCTTGCAAGCTGAATTTCCTGCATAATAAGAAACTCGCTATCGAAATTGATCCAAGACTGTCTTGGATGGACATTTCCGATGCTGCAAATAGAACACTTATTCTGAGCAGACCGATGCTACTGTGCGTCTACATGTCATCATTTCTTGAACTTGTACCGTTTTATGTCTTCACACTTCAACGTTTGCCACAAGCAGTTTAGACCAATCACTTAAAGACGGCGGGACAAAGATGTATCCATTCATTGTGTCCTAAGTCCTGTTTAACGTCTGGTGTGTGTGAGGGGCAGCGCGCGTTACATAATCTTACAGAATTCAATATCCTGTCCATTTCCTGTTTCACTAGGTGAGACTTTATATCCAGGCTTCCACAGATAAATATTCCCCACTGAGAGATTGGCTCAAGGAATTTTGGACAATCCTTCTCGCTGCACGGACAGGAACATATTGTGGTGACAGCTGGCAGACATAATGTGGAGAAAGTATTTTCTTAATTATATGAAATGGCTGCTATGTGAAGAATGAGTTTGTCTTTTGATTTGGTTTCCTGTGTCTAGGGATGCATAAATCCAACTTATTCTCTCAATGCTGCTTTGACAAATGCCAGGTCGTCATCTGATAGCACTTTCTAAATCAACTTAAAATAAGTCTAACTTATTATGTGAAACCACTTGGGATCTCTCTTCCCTGTGACAGGTAACATGTGGCTGTAGCTACGAATCAATTAAATTCCCTCCTTAAGGCACAGCCACATCTAGGTGTTTGGGCCAACGTATCTGCATTTGTCTGTGATCGCTAGCCTCCGGTGGCCTCTGCTGGCCTTCACCGGCCTTAGCTGGTGTTCGCTGTTGAACGGCGACCGCGTCCAAAATTTTCAACATGTTGAAAATATTTCTGTGATTACCAACGTACCTGTGGCTTTGTTGGAGACCAGTAGAGAAAGTTAATCTCCGCTATGACCAAGGTAGCATCCGGTAGCCAGAGTTACTGGTGCGATGGTCTATGCTGGGTGCTGCTTTGCCCTGCCTGCTCAGAATCCCTGGACAGTGGTGTGTTGAACCCCTCTCCTGCACGTTGCCATTTGGCAAAGGTCCCGCTTGTTGTAACGGAGCGCTGGCTAAGGCTAGGCTCATGGTGTGGAACACCGTGCTGCGTTTGAGGTTCGTTACCAAACTCCAGGAACGTGATTTTCGCCGACGCGTGGCCATTTTTCTCTCCTTCACCTCGTTCACCAGTCGCTGAGGTAAATGTCATAGTGTGACTGCGCCCTTATCAATAAGGGGAAATGTGGATATAATGTTGTTTTGCTGAGTGAATCACCATGGTGCTCACAATTAATTGACCAGTGTGCTGGATTTTAAGAGGGCTGTTTCCAAGTATGTAACGTTAGTTAATATGCATCAGTCACGACTTGATTTTATTGAAACTAGGTCAAGGGGAGGGGTATAGGTCAAAGAAGAACCCATTAAATTTTGGAGTGGATCCAGATCAGGGTCTGATCTGGAAATCTCCTTTTTTTTCACGTTCTGACCTTAACCAGGATTAGTCAAAAACATATAAGCTGATCTTCAGTGTACTTGGTGGAGGGGTGGAACATGGACCAAGGAAGAATCAAATCACCCAGGATAGTTTTGTAATTTAAAATTGTATAATGTGTCACATTGATTTCTGGACTTTGGTGAAACAGCGCCACCACTCACACTTCAGCTTCGTTATGGACGGAGCAAAGTTGGGCTTTGCATTAGGTTATCCTCTGCTGTTAAGCAGGTTTTATTGACCATGTTTCTGCCTGTATACAAAATAATTCAGAAATGGATGAGCAGAGATTGGTCAAAGTCAACCAAAATATATCCGAAAAACACATTTTCCAGGATATCTCTGCAAGCAGTCAGGTTATAGAAACGACGTCAAGCTTATATCGATCGATAAATTATTTGTCATTAAATGGTATGAGTGATGCTATGAGGACATAAATACGTCAAGAAAGGTCATAATGGACAGAAAACACATTTCCCAAGGTATTTCCACAACCAATAAGGCTCAGTCTTATAATGATCAGCTAATTTGTCATTATGTGGTATAAGTCCTGTCATGATATCACTAAAACGTCATGAAATAACATCACAATAGTCCGAAAAACACATTTATTACGTGCGTGCGCAGAGTATGCACCTCCTGTCTGATGACTTTCTTTGTGTTCTTCCTCAGCATCACTTGGGATCGTGGAATCACTGAACTGCCATGTTGTCTCATTGAGATCATGTGTTGTTGAATGCATCAGAGATGTTTGCTTTTTTTCTTGATAACCACAAGTAACTGGTAAAAAGCTTTGGGCGTTGTGCACTCATCGCTACACTCCAACCAGCTAGCAAGCCAGCAGCTGTGGGGAGAATTTATGTATAAATAAAATGACAAATTTTATGATGTAGGCGTAAAATGAGCTTCCCCCGTTTGAAAGGACCAGCAGCCGTCACTGCTTCTGAAATGATGTATAACATGGCATCATTTGTCAATTAATGGATATTTTCAGTAACATCTCTGGAATATTCAGTTATCTGATAAATATACAACCTTTTTCAGCTGCAACAAAATTTCTGCTGATTTTACCTGAAAATAGACATGAAATCTCATGAAATTGGTTAGAAAAAGATATCGACTCACGGTTTTCGGGGGACAGTAAGTTTTACGTATGAGCTAGTGTACCAGGTACTGTCCAACATTAAAACTGTTTGGGATCATTTGGAAAAAGCAGGTATACATTTTTTTGGTACACCTGATTGTGGAAAAAGGTGTGTACTTGTTTGTAATTGGGGTTTGTAAGTCTAATGAGAAATAGACTAGACATATTTCTGAGAAATGTGCACCCTGGAAGCATTTTTTTAGTAAAAGTCGGGAATCTGACTTTTTAACATAATTAAGGTATGCTGAATTCGACTAGCCATGCTCCCAAGCTGAGTTTTTGACCATCTAATTAGCATAAACAAAATGGCTACCATTTTTAAAAAATGCACATTGTTCACATGTACGCATCTTAGAAATATCTTTTGAGAAATAGATCAAAGGCTTTATGCGTTTGGCAGAAAATACACAGGCTGTAGTGTACAGGTGACAGTCTCTTCAAGCTAATCATGGGATCCATTGTACCCTACAAACAAGAAAGAATCATTTGTGTAGGACTACACAAGCCCAAATCGACATTTAACACATGCACCATCAAATTATAGACAAAATTCAGCTTGGGAACAGGGCTAGTTGAATTCAGCATACCTTAATTATGTTTAAAAGTCAGGTTCCCAACTTACACTAAAAAATGCTTCTAGAGCCTTCTACAGGGCCCTTTTCGAGAAATACGTCTAGTCTAAAAGTAGCCTTTGGATATTAGCTATTTAAATCAGTTTTGTGCAGGTTGCTGTTACCGTCACGTATTGGAAAGCTCGATGCTTCCCGGAGACGTTCGGGGCCCCTGTGAAATCATGGAAACAGAGTTTGAGGAGCCTAACAAGCACTCTAATTGTCCGAAAAATAAAGCCCGAGAAGACGCATGTTGGCATGTGACTGGGAACCAGCACAGAGATTCTCCTAACTTTGAGATGTAAAACAGTCTACCAAAGCCTACAAATTAACATGTGACTGTGCTGTGTTGGCTGCCAAAACCGGGCAATCTGAAAACATGAAAGCAAAAGCACATTGTTCCCAGATCTGATTTACACCACGTCCTTGTTTTTTCCAAAAATGTTAACGTGTATGTTTGTGCAACAGTGCAATAACCAAGCACTGGCTCCCATTCTGTTGCTCATCAAATGGATGATTGAGAGCAAGTCTTTAAATCAAACAAACAGCAGAAACGCCGGTGTTCCTTCAAAGCACTTTGGGTTTTAACTGTGGCCAGCCGAGTATTTGAACTTTCTACTCGCTGTTGCTTCTGAAAGCTTGATTGATGTGAAAGGTCAGGACTCATATGTTCATAGGAATATTATAGTCTGGGAAGTTCAATTAATAGATTGTCAAGAAAAACATCGAGGAGCTTTGAAGCCTCTCAGATGGCTTGTTGCATGATGGCAAGGAGCTCAAATATGTAATTTAATCTGCTCTTACAACAGGTGCCTTTGCAAACACAATCGCCTGCCAAATGCACACTGAAATATTGTTGAACTCGAGTTTTAAAGTACTATTTGGATCAGAGAGGAAACAATATATCCTTCAACAGATGGCTGCAACAAGAGGAACACCTTACAGAAACATACCTGATACACTATAGGGGATTCCTGTCCTCCTTTGCTGCAGGTTTGATTGTAAATCTTATTTAATGTCGGCAGCCACGGGAAATGTACAGTATAGTCTAGATGTGTAATTGCTGTAATGAAATGATGGGTTTGAAACCTTGACCTTAAATCGTCGCAGTGGAGCATTCTATTGACATATTTTCACCTGGACCAACACTTGGGTGGTACATACAAATGTGTATGTTGCAAAATGGTAAATTAAACTCTATTCAAGCACATAAAATTTACTTTTTGTACTTTTTATTTCCACATAGAGTTGGTGGCCAAATTAGCACTCCAGTTACTTTAAAAACATTCATCCACTTCCAGACCACATGTGGGTGGTGACTGATGTGGTGCTAGGGCATCATCCCATAACAGTGCGGTAACACAAAGCTACAGTCTTCCCTCCCTGATCTGTTCTTTAAACACTAGCACGTTGACGACCCATCACTGCGTGATGGTAAATGCTACTATTGATCATAACTATTAAAAAGAGAAAAAGAACTAATAGAATCATGTTAAAACCTCTTTCGATACAACAATTTTTCGTTACATTGTCCTTCACATAAATGAACAGGCTATCAGGTGAACATGTTGTTGAGCAGCCCGAGTAGAATTGTCCATGGCTGAAGCATGGTTCTTCGAGGTTCAGTCCCAGTATTTTTGTTTGCCTCTGTGATTTTGTACCATGCCATGGATCTATTTTTTTCAGAAAAGAAAATTTAAAAAAAATAGCCAAAGGAAAGCAGTGTGCAACACAAAATGTCTTTTCAGGACAAAGAAATCATTAAAAAAAAATCTTACTTTAGATGATCAAGGGCTCAAGGCTGTGAATGTCCTG